>JASDQU011245938.1:26025-40880 GCA_032191745.1 Picea mariana | reverse complement strand
TGTCAAAGTTAAGGAAGGTTTGCAGGTATGTGATCTTATACACCAGGTCTATTACAGAGTTACAAATCAGATTTGGATGATTAAATTGATGAGGAATTTTGGTTGAAGTACATGTTGGGTACATGGTTGAGACAAGTAGTTGATGAGTTGGCACATACATGAGGTGTATAGTTGATGATGTTGGTACATACTGATGAGTCATAGTTGATGAGTGTTTGATACATGATTGGTACATACTTGGTACATGGTTGGAGGCACTTTTTAGTAGTATTGTTGACACATGGTTTATGCATGATGTAGCATACTTGTATTGGTATATTATTAGAAGCACATATTGATCTTGGTGATTGATGTTGGTGAGTATATATGATTTGGTGATTGATCTTGGTGAGTATATATGATTTTCTTGATAAGATTGATGATACAAATTGTTTTGATAGGTTGTTTGGATAGGTTTTTGTGACATGTTATTTGTACAGTTTTGGTGCATGGTTGATGCACTTGTTCATGGTACAGGTTGAGGTACATGTTGATGCATGGTTGATGCATTTTTTTATGGTACAGGGTGATTACAGGTTGTTTGGTACAAGTTGGTGCATGGTTGATGCACTTGTTTATGGTGCAGGTTGATTATAGGTTGATGCATGGTTCAGGTTGTTTGGTGAAGGTTTATTGGTACAATTTTATAGCAGTATATCTCATAGTGATAGTGTGATAGTGGTTCCATCATTCTACTTCTATGCCAGGGCGGTTGGACAGGGCAAGGACAGGTGGTTGTAGACACCTTCCGGTTGTAGCCAGAGAACATAGGGGGTTGTAGCCTCCTTCTGGTTGTAGCCATAGAATTGGGGAGTTGGAGATTCCCTTAGGTTGTAGCCTAAGAAAATAGGAGGTTGGAGCCTCCTTCCAGTTGCAACTAGAAAAAAAAGAAGTCGGTGCTTCCAATGAATGTAATTCTTAAAGACATATAAGAAAAATCATTTTGTAGTTTTCCCCCGCTTTGGGTTTCCACGTAAAACATTGGTGTATTGTGTATGTGTGTGATTTCTCATTTGTTAATTGTTTATTTACTTTGAAAATATTGGATGATAATGCTACATTGATATAACACTTGAATTTTATGGTCTAAAGGGATTAAATTTCTCTATCACTAATTCAACCCCCCTCTCAGTAATCCAACAGCAAAAATGCAACAATGCTAGGGTGACAGGTGATAGGGAAGGTTTGGAATGACGTGAAGTAAATGCACGTAGCTTCCTCACCTGGCCCCATTCAATTCCAAGTACAAGACATCCCAATAAGCATAACATCCACCAATAAATCAACCATATAACCAATGCATAATCAATGCCAATCCATCGTTTTTATCAGATAAATCAGTAGGTGCAGACACTAATAGATCTCCCTAGATCCACCTGCATCTAGAACAAAATAGGACATAATACGACTCTTTCCCTAAGTTGTAGTCATTGAATCTACTAATAAGAAGGAATGAGTGACATACCTTTATATCGCTTCCTTAGGTCTGTTGTTCCTGCTTCGCTCTGGTGCTCTTGTGAAATCAAGTCCAAGACAACACAAACCAACCAAAGTGAAGATAGAAAAGTATATTTAATGTCAACCTATGCATATGATCAAGGAATTATGCAATAAAATAAGAGTGATTTTATGGGAAAGAAACATGTCGTTGTATTATATTAAATGAAAGTAGAAGATACAACTGGATTGCCTTGATGTCGCAAGATTCCTTACAGTGACCCTTGGTTCCAACACACACACTTGCTCTACATTTTCATGAAGAAGATCCAATAAAACTTGGTATACCAAATAGAGTCGTCAAGCTTCTGTCCAAACAGAATTCTTCACACAATTCTCTCACCAATTCTTCATTCAATCTTTCTTAACCTTTTCCATCAGAAACCTTTCAATATATAGGAGAAGGAGAGATGGTTAAATCGATGAGGATGATCCCACCAAATCTGAGAAGTCAGTAGGATGCCAACCATGTGAATGCCAACTCATTTTCCAGAAGATTCTCTTCTAGAACCTTCGTGACCTCTTCTCTTTTCCAAGCTTAAAAACAGGTTCGCACCCTATCTATAGAGCAGACTATGAACATTTTTCACCCCAAGTATGGGTTTCCTGCGAGAATGGAGGATTTTCGCACCCTATAACATGGGTAGCCTGCAAACTCATCTTAAAATGTGTTTTTTGGAAGAAGACAACAGTCACTTTTCTCAGGCAAAAAGTCCTTGTGGGAGCTTAAATACATCACTGTAGAGACATCACCAAAGTGAACTAAATAATGTGTAACAGAATGCCCCCCAAAGTATGAGGTTGGAACTTGTGACGGCCGAAATACTTTGTAAAATGTGTATGTGTGTTAGAAACAAGGAGCGCACCTAATCAGAAACCTGTAAACAACCAAGCATCTGCAGAATATAATACCATTTCTGAGGTAGGCATTCCCATGCTCAGATCACAAATGAATGGAATCATAAACGTAGGTCATGGCCACCAATCATACACCATGGATCCATTTCGTGAAAATGCTACATAGCCACCAGGAATACACTGTGGATCTATGTGAGAATACTTGAATTACGACATAGCCACGTGACATACAAAGTGGATCTATGTGCCGATACAAATCATGCATACTCCATCACAGCCTGGATCAAAAATATGAGACCCAGGGTCTTCAATCCCGTCACCTAAAAGTACGAATCTAGCCATGCGATTACATGTGTTGAAGTCGAACATGGTATAAACCACTTGATTACCGGTCATTGATGAAAACCGTTAACAAGTGCGAGGGAAATCACCATTGATGTCAATGACTCCCAAGGTATCGAAGTACAATCCGAACGAATGCGAATTAATGAGATGAAGTCAAGCACTCGATGGAATCTCTCAATCAGGGATCAATGATGTGAAACGTCTGTCGAAATTGAAGAGGCCTGCCATTAAGGCATGTAGTTTCCAAGGTACTAAATGATTTCTAAGTCTTGTTCCCAGATAATGAGTTGGAGTCGATGGAAAAAGACTCGTCACAGGAGGGCCTTGATGTATCCCCAATCAATGACATGAAACAAGTAACATATTTTGAGGGTGAATCAAAGTACAAACATGGAATGAAATAGACATAGGGAAGGCCAACATAGTAAGAATGGAAAACTGTAGATGGCCGACTCAATAGAGGGTTTGTTTGGACTTCTCTTGAACATATGAACGACACGACCAAGGACTTGGCAGCAGTGACTTAAAGATGACCCAATATATGACCTTGTAGCAAGTCGAACGAGAGACAAATGGATTTCCCAACCCAGATTCAAATGACGAATAGGGGGTGGCATGTTCAAGAGCGACCCTTACTGCCATTAACATGAATACGAAAACACATCCCTTTCCCAAAATTTCCCCCACCATCTCTGGCAAGTACCTCTTTATTTTTACACAAGCTTGAGGAGGATAACATATGCTTGTTGATGTAAGCTCATCCTTCGGATGAGTCCATCGAAGTATATTTAACAAACCCTAGGAAGGAGTGGCTCGATCCCATTACGGGTCTTTCGATGTTTGTTTAACAAGTCCAAGGATAGAAAACTCGAGATTTTTTCATGTTTTGAGAGTCTGAAAAACACTTAAAGAGAACTCTCCCAGTTCCTTTTTCATAAATAAGTTCGACGAGACCAGAAAGTGATAAACTATCACCTGTCGAACATTTTCTTCAAATACTTTAACGAGCATGAAGAGAACAAGATCACTCGACAATCTTTTCATTTTTACGGAGCTTGAAAAGAGCTTAAAGAATACTCCCTTACATTTGTCGTTTTCGTGTTACCATGACAAGTACGAAAAGATGAGAAAAAGAATACTCAGTTACGTTCTCATATATTTTTGAGTGCGAGAACGAATGAAGACTGAGCTCGAGGTTTTTCCTACAAAACCCCTAAAAAAGTAGTCGTATATGCGACAAAAAGAAAAAACACCCCTACCCCCTCGTTCGGACTTCGAAGTTGCTATATCTGCGAAAAACCACACTCACAAGGCTATTAGGGCATTAGGTTTTATAAGCAAAGTAATAAAAATAATATAGAAAACCAATAAGAAATGGTAAAAAGTGAATAAATATGGGTGAAAATGACTTTTTACCATTTTATTGTTACTTTGCCAAAAACTTGTCCAAAATACCTCATTTTCCCCCAAATTTCTTTGCTCGATTGTGGAAGGCACAAGAGATCATTCAACGAATGGTTTTAGCCAATGAGGTAAGCTCCTGATCCTTCAACTTTTGCATGGTTTATTTTTGGTTTTTATTGGCAATTTTTAGATTTTTAAGTCCATTTTAGGATCAGACCATGCGCTCAAGCATTCTCACAGGTGGGCCTTGCGGGACCTGCGAGAATCTCACACTGTGCCAAAGGCTCACCTGTGAGGGCCGAAACATGGATTTTAATGTTTGGTTTTGCTTAATAAAAATTATGCAAGTGTTTAAAACAAGTTGTTGACTCCCCTCTCATGGCTCTTTTGCAGGTGTTTGACCATCATGATGTTGGAATGGAGAGAAAGAGAACATGAGGAGGAGGATTTCATTGGTGAGAATGACCCAGGTACAGTCGTTACCCTCCGAGACTATGGGCTCTAGAAATTTTTTAGGATTCCAGGCATGAGAACCCAACTCAGGTTGTTGGAAAACCTAGTCCACATGTGGGACGTGGATCAACAGTTATTTCACGTGGGAGTCCATACGCTGACACTAGATATCAAGGATATTTATTTTCTAACGGGGTTGTCACGGCGTGATACCATGCTACTTTGACAATAGGTAGAGGCGGTGGACTCCCTATGAGCAAATATTGTCGTTGATATTGTGTTCCCGAGGTAGAGAGAAGAAAGGGTAAGGTTGCCATTTGGGGGCTCTAATATTTGACCCTACAGACCATATTGTTTACTATTGCACACATGGTTGGGAGCACGGCTCCGTACATGGCTCTCCAGAGCTATTTCCAA
Organism: Picea mariana; assembly: GCA_032191745.1. Classification (NCBI taxonomy): domain Eukaryota; kingdom Viridiplantae; phylum Streptophyta; class Pinopsida; order Pinales; family Pinaceae; genus Picea; species Picea mariana. The sequence goes on along the minus strand of JASDQU011245938.1, from coordinate 35,867 downwards.
TATGCCATAGAGTGCATAGAGCCTCAGGTCTTCAACTGGTCGGATGCAGTTCTCCGCAGTATGAAGAGGCAACTAACAAAATGCAGAAAGGGTGACTTGAAGCAGTTTGGGTACGAGTCACTTTTGGTGTCATTCTTCCTCACGAGGGTCCCACTGTTGTGACTATAGGTTGATTGGGGCTTACCAGCTCCATAGGATCCGAGGATGCTAAGGTGGTGTAACCTCATGGCTCGACACGTAGCAGGGCCCATAATCAAGTATAATGATTCATTTTTTGACTAGTTGAGGCCCCAGATGCTGATGATCGACGACTACGCATATGCTGGTTTGGATTTCCAAGGGGATTTGGATTTGGCCCTGCCTGAGGATGCTTAGTGGGGTGACTTATATAATAAGAACACATTTTTTTCTTTTCAAATGTTTTTGAAAATTTTATCATATGAAATGTTTTTGTGTTGATCCAAGAAATAATCCAAAAATTTCTTTTTCATGACATAGATGTGGGGCCATATCAACCTCCAGGAACGTCTCCCATTCAACGAAGAGGAGAAGCGGCTCCAGAGGCGAGATGGGATGCCAAAGACTACGGGGAAGTGGAATAGAACTTAGAGGGGTTGGTCGCAGATGTCCTGGATATTGCTATTTGGGAGATCCTGAGACGTTACCAACACCATACCGTGGGCGTGTCCGAGTCTGTCAGTCGACTACTTCGTAGGGTAGCCCGAGAAGTTGTGTGTTATCATGAGCGTCATCCATGACGCTATTTTGTAGAAGCTATGGGCTTCATTTTTTGAGATTTTGGTCCTTGGATGGAAACTTTTTGTAAAAACTTTTGATCGTTATATACATATATACGGCTTCTACCAGCTTATTTTGTGTTGTGTTATACATGTCATGTGTGATTGGTTTATAAATGTCTCAAATGTCTGTCTAACACATAGTTAGCTAAAGCATCAGTCAATGTATTTAAACATCTAGGAATGTGCTGATATTCGATATAATCAAAATAACGTTCTAAGAGGCGAATTCGTAAATATACCCGTAATAAAGTAGGACTTTGAATAGCATAGACATTACTTACTTGCAGTACTACTAGATGCAAATCGATTTGTATAACCAGGTGGTGGATATCGAGCGAAATAGCATCAATCAACAATTTGATGACAGTGCTATATGCCGCAATATTATTGGTCGCACGACCAAGGCACACACCTCGCAGACTGATGAATTTGTTTGTAGGTGCGTAAATTGCCCATGTAGCAGAAGCAAGGTTCCGAGTACTACAACTAGCACCATCGGTGAAGCCAATGTGGGGTAGCGAAGACTCCGACATCTGGAAACCAAGCACAACATAAAATAAGTGGTCGGGGGCAGAGACCAAATAATGAAAAAGCATACTAAAGTAACACACAAAAAGTATGATACAATAAAATACAAGCACTCATGCAAAGGTGATCTTAGGCAAAGTACTTCTTCAAGTACAACCCATTTCTAGGTTCACTCAAAGGGATACCATCATAGTCCACCAACTCGTAAGCTCCTTTCTCCAAAACTCATCTGACGATATAAGGACCTCGCCACATAGCTTCAAATTTTTCGGCTCCTAGCATATCCAGATCTTGTTCGTAAAGGAGAACCAGATCACCTTCAAAGAAAACGCGTGGCCTAACATGTTTGTCATATTGGGATTTGACGTGTTTCTTCTGGGCTTCTATAACTAGGGTGGCATCGTGATAGGTTTCGTCTAATTGCATGAGATACAAAATACGTTCTTCTTCGACAAAAGTGTTTGGGAGAAGTTTGATGGCTAGTTTTAGGGAGGGTATCTCACATTCAATCGACAAGATGGATTCTAGACCATAGAATAACCAGAATGGTGTAAACCCAGTAGCAGACTTAATGGATGTCCGGTAAGCCCACAATGTTGAAAACAACATCGTGTGCCAACTCATTTTGTAAATCCCTATCATTCGTCGAAGCATGGTAATGAGGATTTTGTTTATTTCTTCAACTTGGACGTTGGCTTGTGGGTAATAGGGTGTTGAGTTTTTATGGTGAAGACCCAACTTTTCAGTGAGTTCGGACATCATGAAGTATCTAAAGTGGCTACCGTGGTCAGTAACAATAGCTTGAGGAACACCAAACCGAGCAATGATGTGATTGAATATAAATAATGTTGCAGTCCTTCCGATATTGTCGAATGTTGGCATCGCCTCGGCCCATTTCATAAAATAATCTATGGCTACAATAATGTATCCATGCCCCTCAGCCGAGTGAGGGTGACATGTCATGAAATCAATACCCCATTTTGCAAAAGGACCAACGGAGACCACGGGGTGTAGAGGAGCTGGGTGTGATCATATTTTATTGTTGTAGGTTTGGCAAGCATGGAATTTTTGGAAAAAAATTATACAATCATTGAATAAAGAAGGCCAAAAATACCTTACCTGTAAGATCTTCTGGGCAGTAGCATACCCAGACATGTGACCACCACAGGCTCTAGAATGGCAGTCATTTAGGGCTTTCTTGGCTTCGTCAAACGTGAGGCAGTGTCGAAAAATGGAGTCAATCCCATGACGATAAAGAGTATCACCGAGGATAATATACTGATAGGCTTGGTAGCATATTCGATGGCAGTTAGTGCTAGACAAATTAGGACAAAAAGTCTGGGTCTGGAGATATATGATGATATCTCCATACCAAAGGTCATTGGAACTGATCAAGAAAAGGGATTCATCGGGTAATGAATTTCTGCTACATTTTCCATCTCAGAGTAGGGAAGGTCGCATATCAACTCAGAAAACACCAATGATTTCTTGGACTTAGCGCATTCAAATTCTAAGTCAAACTCCTGGAGTATTACGATCCATTTGGAGTATTTTCCCCTTAGCAATTGACGTGTAAGAATGTGTTGCATAGGGTTGCAATTAGAAATCACCGTAGTTTTGCGTAAAAAGATATAGTGTCGGAAATGTTGAATAGCCTGGATGGCTGCCAAAGCCAGTTTTTCAACATGTAAATACTTGGTTTCGGTAGTCGTGAGACTCCAACTCAAGTAATAAATGACAAGTTCGTCATGAGAGTCATCCTCCTGGATGAGAACCATAGCAATGGTATAGTCCGAGGCTGTGAGGAATAGGAAATAATCCCAACTGTAATCAGGTGGGAAGAGTAATGGGGTACATGTTAAAGACAGTTTCAAAGCTTCAAAGTCTTTGTCGGCATTGGTATCTCATATGAACTCAGAACCTTTCTTAAGCAGTCGTGTAAATCTGAGAGTTAGCTCAGCATAGTTTGGGATGAAACGACGGAGAAAGTTTGCCTTCCATTGCAAACTTTGTAACTGGCGAAGTGAGGAAGGAGGAGGAAGATTGAGAATCACCTCGACCTTCAAAGGATCTACCTTGATCCCTTGACGTGAAACAATAAAGCCCAGAAGTCAGTCGGATTCTGCACATAAAACACATTTGTGGGGATTCAAGCGTATATGGTAAAATCGACATCAAAGGAAAATGGCACGGAGGTGTATTGGATGATCGACACGGTGCATGGAATGAGTGAGTAGGTCATTGAGATAGGGTTACACAATGTGATTTATGTCATGAAAGGCGCAAGACATAGCACGTTGAAAAGTTTCACTGACATTCTTTAAACCGAATGGAAGTTTTCGATAGGCAAAAGTGCCCCAAGGACAAATAAAAGCGGTCTTGTGTTGGTCTGTGGGTAGGATATTGATTTGATTAAATTCGGAGAAACCATCCATCAGAGAGAAGATTTCACTTCTGGCACAATCATCGACGATCTGGTTGACGAAGGGGGTAGGAAATTTGTCTTTAGGACAAGCTTTGTTAATGTCGCTATAATCAACACACACGTGGATTGTGCCTTGTTTCTTGTCAAGCAAAACAAGATTGGAAACCCAGTCAGTTAGAGCCACCGGGTAAATGAAGCCAGCCTTAAGAAGTTTCTCAACTTCAAGCTTGATAGCGGCGGCTTTACATGGGTGGACCAGACAAAGTCGTTGCCGGATGGGTTTAGAGCCCGGGTATGTCTTAATTTCATGTACCACAATGTTGGGGTCAATACCCAGAATTTCCTCATAGTTCCATGCGAAGACGTCAAAAAATTCTTGGAAAAGTGTAACACCCTGTTTCCCCCAGTTTGTAAAAATAACTATACTGGCCAAGTATTGTGGCAAACTCAGAAATGTGATGTGAATGGACCTTGTGAAAAAGGTTGATGAATGTAAATAATATTATGAATATATATATATATCAGGACTGTTGAGAGGGGATGTGATGAAAAAGAGACCACGATGGCTGCAGAGAGGCGGTGGAAGGAACCTGGAAAGGTGGAGTTAACTTCCACCAAAAATCAATACCGTACATGGAATTCATTGGCCCGGAGAACCAAAAGCGGCTCGCTGGCCCCGAATTAAAATGTCTCGCAGGATGGTAGGTAGATGGCTCCTTAGGAATTAATGAGGGATGGGGAGGTGAACCGCCCATCCGTAGAGCTGTTAGGTCTGACCAATGCGAGGTAAATCGCGCCACACGCAACCTCACAAGAGGATAAGGTGTGGGGGAGAAGCGATTGGGGGGGGATGTGAGGGGAGAAAGAGAACTCTGGCGATATGGAGAGTGGGTGATAGCAGAGAGGAAGGGGAGTAACCTTAACTTCTGCTCACTAGCAAACAGAGACGTAGTCTCACAGCATCGTGGTCTCAGCTCAGGGGTGGCTAGTGGTAAATCCGTTGGGAGTCACTGAGCCTACTGTTGGGTGGAAATGAGCACCCCTCTCAGCAGTTGCATAACCCCTGGTGTTATTTCTAATAAGTGTTTTGCCTCCGGCATCTTGAAATATATATATTTATTCTGACATTTATGTTTATAAGCTGTGAAATGGTGAATGATTTCAGAGTAGGAATGTATGTATGGTGTTTTTATCAGTACTGGTAGATGCATGTTTATAATGGAAAGACTACGTATGTCTTATGTCTTCATATATTTCTATTCATATGTATACTGATCCAATTCATACTGCATGTCTGATTCGTGGGAGAAAGGTACCCTTATCTGCCTCAGATAGTACCTTGGGTAAAAACCTCCCCATAGAGATACCCTCCTTGAAAAGCCCATCAAGAACCAGGAAACAGAATGTGAAGGTGAAAGGCCTTAGTAACCCTGCACAAGGAGGAAAGATCCTCTTGAAAACCTGAGATGGCAGCATAAGGATGAAGTATCGAATCAACGGATGAGATCCCGTCGGGAGATCTGTGGTCACTCACTACCGTCAGATCGGAGGAAGAAGATGGAGTGTTAAGTGCCTTAACCATGATAGGTATTGATCGACGAATGAGATTCCATCGGGAAACCTATGGTCATGCATGACCATTAGATTGGTAGGAGTAAGTAGGGCATTAAATGCCTTACCCCTTTGTTTTTCTATGTCTTCGTGGGTAGCGAAGAAATCGGGACCGTAGATCCCCAAGGTCCATGGGAGTATCTGGACCGTTGATTTTTCCACGTCCAGGAAGTTGTGGAAGAATGCACAGGTAGGAACCAATTTGAGCCGTCAGATCTCGGCTGGAAAACCCAACAGCCGTTGGGTCTATCAGGAGTTACCCGAGGGTTAAACCCCTAGTGAATAGGGGCGAAAGCCCCGAAATAGATCTAGACCATCCGATCTCGGGAGGCTACATGTCGAGAGATTTCCCATTTCGGGAAACCAGGGATCGAGAACTCAGGAGTTCTGGTGACGAGAAATCGGGATGTTCCATGGTGGAAACCCCAAAGAAGTTTTGGACCATCCGATCTCGGGAGGCTACGTGTCGTGAGATTTCCCATTTCAGGAAATCGAGAATCATGAAATCGGGAATCCTGGTGATGAGAGATCGAGACTTTCCATGGTGGAAACTCTGAGACAGATGTGGACCATCCGATGTAAGGAGGCTACGTGTCGAGAGATTAACCGCATCGGGAAACCGGGGATCGAGAATTCATGAGTCTCGTGGTCAAGAGTTCGGACTCTCGTGATGATAAATCCTGATGAAGAGATAGGATCCTTTCGGAGGATCCAGGGTCTGGGATGACCGTAAGATGTGAGGAAGAGATGTCGGCTTTAAGCTGGGGCGTGAATGCGCATTAAGGTAAGTAGTGAGCAGATCTGGACGACCAGAGTCCACCCACCCAGATCTACGACCGAGGCTTCATTCCAGAGCCCCCTTGTCATCCTGCCTTTAGCGGTGAGGGGGGGGTCCGGAATCATACATGCAACTCTCGAACGGTCAAGATTAATTCACCTTGATCAACGGTGCTCAGGTGAATTCCGAACCCCCCCTGTTGTTCTGCCATTAATTGGGTGGGGGGGGGGTCTGGAATGGAGTGGTGTGTATAGTGGGCCCCCCTCCTGTCTTGTCAACTACCGTGTCGCATTTCCCCCTCTGCCACCTATACTCCACTTAACCGCGCGACGGGGCCTGTTCTCATTGGCCATTCGCTAGCCCTACCGGGGTTCGGCAGTTGCAGATTCAAACGATTCGACATAACTATAGTGTCGAGGCACAAAATACAAAGAGGCACCACAATTAGTTGACCTGTGATCATGACCCGCGATCACATGGGAACAGAGAGAGAGAAAGAGCTAGCTTGCACTATGCCTCCGTAGGTAATTCGGGGGCTCTGATTATGCAGAAACCAACAAAAATTTGATTATGGTAGTGGATATGTGACAAATTGGTATCAGATCATGGTTACAACACTTGGCCTACTTGTGCTTAGGCACGAGCCGTGTTAGAAGATATTGTTATCTGCGTTTCTCTTTAACGAGAAGCACTGCAGAATGAAACTATAATTTGGAAACTTCTATAACCCCTCTGTTAAAATGGCAACTACTCTTATAGGAGTAGGAATGGACTGATTGTTATCACTGATAAGATTTGAGTGTGAATGATAGAGGTAGGATGAATTGTGCTATGAAGCTGCATGAGCCAGACAAGGGACATGGACTGTGTTGTCCTGTTTTAGTGTTATGAGGGCCACCTACTAAAGTAGGTAGAGTCTCTTGCAATTGAGATGGTTGGTTAGATAAGGGTTAAGACCCAAATGAAGAACCCCTTCATGATTTGGGAAATCTGCTAAGGACTCGTAGGATCCTTAGAAAGTTATGATTTCTGCATTATTTAAGAGACTAAACCCTGAGCATACAATTCCTCATGATTGAGAGGACTGGTGAAAATACGAAGGGTAAAATTTACCTGACCTATAATGGTTAGAATCGACCATGAGGATAACCTGTTTGAGGAGTCCTTTGGGACTATTGCTAATTCCCAAGAGTAACCCTTGTTGGTCGTTTCAATAAAGAGAGGGTAACACCCGTATGAGTTAGGACTATGAGACTAGTCCGGTAGGAAACCTAATAAGCTCAGGAGGAATAGTATCCATTAGATTGGAATCAATGAGAGCCATTGATCTAGAGCTTCGAGGTTTCGTCTATGGGGAAAATGGAAGCGTAGACTTCCCAAAGTCGTGCCAGGTAAATCACCGATTTAATCAGGACTGTTGATTGCTGGGGAGATTTGGACCATGGGATCCAGATTGTTGGGCTCGCATAGAATAGAAGTTTGGGAAATGGTGGAGCGTTGTCCATGGATTCACCGAAACACGGGATCCTGACGTGTGTCTAAAAATTGATCCCAGGTTCTGAGCGAAGGGTCATATGGATGAAAGAGCCGAGAAAACCCTAACATCGGTCTTTCGGGTTTTCAGATTTTAGGAATCAAGGAAAGAAAGTTCCTTGCAACGGAAATTCCAAAATTGCGAAATGTGAAGTGCCTTTTTATTTGGATCGTGGTCACCGCCAGTGGTCACATGAGGAGAGGGTGTAAGCCAATATGATAAATAATGCATGAGTTAATGCACCGAGGAGCTTCATATTAAGAAGTCAGATACTCATACCAGTAAGGTATGAATGATATATAGAACGTGCAAATAATGCACATGTATGATGTAAGAGTATAAGTATACTAAAGGCCCAATATGATGGCCCTGATGAGTGAAATGTGAGGCAAGAAGTACACTTGCCAAAAAATTGAATGAATACCATGGATGCATGGTTGACTCCATTATGAAGAGTCATGAAGGATCTGTCGTGAAGGATCTGTCTTGAAGGATAACTTAAAGGGAATGTACTCCATATCCCCAGGAAAATCCAATACAATTAAATGAAAGAGTAAATGAGCAAGGATGCTCTATTGTCATGATAAGAGGCAAATGTTTATGCCTTTGTAGATCACAATGAGAAGCACTGTGAACAATCCTGAGATGACTAATTTTAAAAATGGAAATGTGTGTAGGCTACGAAATATAACTATGATAGCTACATGAAGGCTTAGGATTATGAAAGTGGTTAAGTACATCATAGATGTAAGTTAACAAAGATGTGTGTTATATTCCTTAAGGGAATATTTGGTAGACCCCTAAAAAGCTAACTCAAGGTTGAGGCCATCACAGGTGGTGATGGATCTGCAACAAGGAAGATGCATGTTGAAGGAGTTCCTGGTGGAGGAACTGTATAAGGGCTCTGTCAGAAGAACAGAGTCACAATCTTGATAATTGTTGAAGGTTGGACAATGAGCTGCAAGGCCTGTCTATGTATAAGAATCCTGGATTACATTTTGGAAAAATCATGTAAGTAATAGAAGACTAATAACCAAATATTGACCATTCTGATAACCTAATGGAAGTGTGTAGGATGCACACGTTCCTGACTCTTTATGAACAAAGAGTTGCTACTAAAGCATGTTGAAGTATCCTAAGAGTTAGGATGGGCCTAAACTAGGGCTACTCAGAAAAAGAGCAGTTGTGGAAACCAGTTTGGTTGGTAAGAGGCCAGTAAACCCCTGAGTATGATTAACTGAATGAATGGGTACGTTTAATTGATAAGGCTTGGTTGAAGCTATGATTAAGGAAAGGTAGTGAGACCTTAGAAATAACTTGACTGGGCTGAAAAGCCCTAGGCGATGAAGAAAGAATTGGAAGAAAGGGAGAGCCCTCAATTCTTTCCTTGCTGTGCATTACGCTTCTATGGGATGAGAAAGATAGTACATTGATGAACAAAAATGCTTTGATACCACAGTAATGATGGTTGTAATGCTTTGAAAACGATTGAGAACTGTTATGTTACACTCATGAAAAACATCAAAGATAATATGATGAAGTGCATACAAATATGCTAGACATGCCTGAAAATGTTTTTACTAATTAAATGCTATGATATTTGCATTTTTATTACATGATGATTAATGTGCCTATGGTGTATGTCATGTGTAGAAAGGAGTAATATTGGAATTGTTGAGAAAGATAGTTTCCAACAATGAACAACCTCAAGCAGAGGGTGACCATGAAAAGACTCCAATCGAAAGGTTGTTGACGGGACTGTGAAAATACCGCTAAATTACTACTGATAAGGTAGAGGACAGAGAAAGGGTGCAAGTAACCAAGAACAGGTATAAAGATATTCGTGCCTGTGTGGCACAGGGCATGAAGGGATTTGGTAAGAACCCCTTCCGAAATATTTATTATTGCATGTTATACATGAAGAATTGAAAGGGGCAGTTGTATGCCTTGGATACCTGAGTAGGGTAGGGTTCGGGAAAGAGAACCTGAATAATGGAGGTATGAACCTCTGGTAGTAAACACTGGTTGTAACCCTCAGAAAAATTCATGAACTGATATGCCATGAACACATGGACCAATCAAGGAATGATTGGAAACAAAAAGTGCTCATAGATAGCATGTTGCATGGAATTACTTCCAGGAAATTCATATTTGCATAAAGGACAG
>JASDQU011245938.1:9891-21332 GCA_032191745.1 Picea mariana | reverse complement strand
CCTTGATGTGGGAAATGCACGACACGGAAAAGAGTGGACACAATTGCACAATGGAATCGATCCAGCTACGGCCAAGTAGAAGGTTGTAATTGAGAGGAGCGTCAAAGACCTCCACTTCAACGTTGACCATTTTTCCTTCTATCGTAATAGGCAATGAAGGGAGGACACCGTAAGGCTTAAAACCAGAGCCATTGAATTCTTTGAGCGTGTTGTGGGACTCTGTCAAAGGAGGAGAGCCGATGGCTTTCCAGCAAGTAATAGACATGACACATGTCGAGGGACCCTCATCAATAATTGTTCTACAAATGTTTTTGTCGGAGAAAATAACTTGTATTTGGAATGCGATTTGAGGGGGTAACCTTGGAATGTGATCTTCCAAGTCAAAAATTATTAAATTTGTATCCGTAGGGTCGATTCCACCAATAGCTTTCAACAGTGCCTTCCATTGTATAGGACAACTTTGAAGGACTTCAAGGGCTGACATCGCGGATGGTGCTTGGGCCAGATCTTTGACAATACTGTAGTTCTGGGTGGCATGTGCATGAGGATTGAAAGCTAATTTTCGAACAACACCCTTTGGAGGAGGGCGAAGGACTATATCTGGGCTCGATCGTTCGAGGTGAAGAGGACCGCTGGTAGGTGGAGTCATGGGAGATGGTTGGACCAACGAAGGAGTTATTACATCAACCTTCTCTTTGGAGGAAGAATAATCCTTGGCTCAAGTGGTAAGTGTGATGTCATTCTTCTTTGAATCACCTGTACACATTAAGACATAGGATGCATTGGAGGGGTAAGGTTGGTCATGAATGACCAATTGGGCCTGTTGTTGAGAAGGGAAGGGTTGTGACAATACGACTGGAGTGTGCGGTTTTGGGGTCCCTTGAAGGAACTTAGTAACCTCGGCTCGTCTTGGACAATCCTTAGTGTAGTGATCATCACCATAGATAAGACAAGGGTATCATGGTTTGCACTTATCCCTATCGTCAACAGGTGGTGTTTTGGTTTTCTCCATTTGTGGATTATTTTTATCCTCCTTTTTCTTACCCTTTCCTTTTTTGGATTTATTTTTGCCAGTGGGGGTAGATTGAACAGAGTATAGCTAAGAGGTTTTACCGATGGGAGGGGTAGGAGACGGAGCATTTTGAACATTAGAAGAAATGGATTTGGGGTTGTTGCTAGAGGTTTGTATGGAATGCAGTTGGGTATGGAAAGTGCCAATCACATCGTCAATTGCATGAGAAGTAGCATGAGTAGTTGAAGTAGCAGAAGTAGAAGGACAAGATGCGTCAGGGAGTAAGTCGTAAAGAGTACCCGTTTGTGAGTAAACGAGGTCTAGGTATTGGGCAAGACTGATTTCCTATTCTTCTGTGACAACTCCACCCATAGCGATGTCATGAGCGATGTCGTTCATGAATGATTTCATGAACCACTCTGCCAGCAACTGATCGGGAAGTTCAAGTTTGATGAGACGTCGTCTCCGTCACCACTCATGAATGTGATCACAAATATGAGTGGCTTTGGTTTGTTTGAAAGAACTCAAAATTTCGGTTCACATTTCGTAGCGGATCGGTAACTGGTTGTGGGTGAGGAAAGCCATAGCAAGAGTGTTGAAGTCAGTGAAGAAGCCTCATGGTAATTATATATGCCACTTCGCGGCAGAACCTATGAGGGTTCACTGAAAAAGGCGTAAACGAATAAAGTCATCCATCAAGGAGTTGGATGAGCACCAGAGGTGAAAAGTCATTACATGATTATTCGGGTCCTCTCCTGGTTTACCATCGAATTTAGGGATGTCAGATGGTAGTTTGGCCGGTATGGCGGGCCATTAAGGAGAGTGATGGATCAGATCATTTAAAATTATCAACAGATCCAGGAGGTCTAGGGTGGCTAAGAAGGGTAACTGTCTATTCACATGTGGGTACTGGTGACTTTGGGGAGGGAGTCCTGTCAGTAGACCAGTGGGACCATAAGCAGTTTGTATATAATGCAAAGATCTGGGCAGAATTGGTTGTTGGTGTGGAGGCAAGTAATTCATAGGGTTGTACCCTTGAACAGGGGTGTGGGGTTGAGCATTCAAGCCCCAAATAGAATTAGATGTACCTGGATAGGGTTGGCCTGTACTGGGGGTATGTTGGAGCTAGCTTGAGGTTGTTTCCCCCCAGTCGAGTGAGGATTATGTTGAATAAGATAATTCCAATACTGGACCAAGGATGGAGGTATGTATTGTCCATAGGGTGGGGTAGGTGGGGGTTTCCCTCCAATCGGGGGTTGCGTCCCAATTGGGATTTGTCATGCAAAAGGGGATTGGGTTTGGCCTCCTTGGTGAAATTGTCCACCAACAGGAATCTGGTAATTAGGTGTGAAAGATGGGATGGTGCCACTAGGATCAGTGCCTCCGATAGAGGATGGAAGAGGTCCTCTGAAAGGGGGTTGAGGAAGTGTCGGAATAAAATCAGGAATGAGATGGTGCCCAGAAGGAGTGGAAACGCCAGGAGTCTCGGATGTGATTTTTGTAGGAGCAGGAATAGAATCATTGAACGCATGATATACGGGCAGAAGCATTGGGGTGAATCTAGGCAAAAGCGATGTGCCAATAGGGGCTTGGCTAGCCGTTGTAGTCTCGGTGCAAGGACTTGTAGTATCTGGGACCATTGTGTAATGGATTGTTTGTAGGGGGATAGTCAAGATGTGGTCGGCTGGCAGAGCGTCTATACCAGGAAAATAATATGCAGTAGTAAAAGGTATTGCGTCTGGATTAGATGTTTCGGGCGGCTCAGGTGTGACAGTGATATCAACGCATGCTCCTGAGCCAAAGAGATCCCGTCTAAAAATGCCAGTAGTCCAGAAAGGATCTTGACCCTCAGGTCCTGTGAAAGGTTCGGTTGGTATGCCAGAAGACTGAACAACTATTTCTCCGGAAGAACTCACTCAAACAATACATCTCTCAGAGTCGGGAAGAATTCGGAATTCCTCTCGAGAATTGGTAATTCGGAACCGTTCTAGAGAGTTAGTTATTTCCACTTGTGGAGTGGCAACGTCTTGGACTTCATTCTGTTGAGGAGATCCCTCCAGTGAGTTGGTAGGAAAGGGTTGAGAACCTTCCAGACCTTCTAGGGGTAAGCATTGCATTCTACGTGAACAACATGGAGGGTCAATTGTGATCAAGTTAGAATATTACAAGAGAAATTCTATGGCCAACTTGGGTAAACAAATAGCATGCGCTAGTAAAATATAGGAAGCAAAACCAAGCAAACAAGACCTTCCAATTCCGAATTCACTAGTTGGTGATGAAATCCAACGTCGCGATGACGAGACAAGAAGGGGCTGGGCTAGGGTGGAAAAGTTACGTTGACGACCTTCTTAATGGACTTACACCCTGGTGCAAGATCCCACACACAATCATGGGTATACCCTCCAAGGAGCCCGAGTGAGTCTGGCCAACGTCAATTCCAGGTACCGTGAAGACTTACTCCTTCACAGTCACCTTGTGTAAGACCCTAAGGAGATAGGCTACTAAGGTTACCACCAATAACAATGATGCCTGGGGGAATAGTCGATAGTCCAATCCACACGCAAGGGTAGGGTATCTAGCCCGAAATCATCTTGAGAGGCTTCCACTCATCATTGTGGGTATACCTTCAAGTGACCCTCGTAATACGTGCAATCTCTACACCGATATCAACAAAGCAGGGTGAGTAACTCTGTCAATCTTGATACGACCTTAGGTTTGACCCTTGTGTGAGAAGGGCTTCCTAGGACAAAATGTTGCAAATGGAATTTGACACTCCTTATCACAAGATGCTATTGTGTGTTTTGTGCTTTGGAGAGTGTGTTTCACTGCCTATTCCAAAGCTCTAGCCTAGCTAATGTTGGTGTAAAAGAGCCCTAGAAAAAGTTACTAGTTGAATTTTAATGTTGCGCAATATTATTAAAGGTTGTTGTTACATAAAAAGGAGGCGGAAATGAAACCGATGTTGTGTGAGACTCTGACCCAACAATGCGTAAATAAGGATGAATGATACAATTTTTTTGTTCGATGAATCCTATTTACAGGAGGGAAAGAGGATTTTTCTGGAACAATGTGAACTACGATGTATGATCTTCTCTGAAATGTAATATTAAACAATCATGAACAATGTAAATTCCCTATTCGTTGTCTTTCAATACTTGAATGCCAATATTTTTCGAATACAGGGGTGCTTAAAAAAGAAAATGTCTTTAATTTTTTATTAGAAACCAAGCAACATGGATGGAACTAAGAAAAAATAAGCAACCAACGAAAAAGAGATACACAACAAACACCCAAATCGATCTTTCAATGAAGATAAAAATAACAAACTGACAAGACCAGTCTCCTCAAATGCACATGGGTAACAATTTTCCAAGTAATAAGCAATCAAAAAGGACAATTAATCTCAAATTTTTAATCCAATCAAAGGCTCCCAACCAAACAAGCACTCAGATTTTAGAATCGGAGATTATACGCTTGTTAAGAAAAGGTCAAGAGGTAAAAATTGAGAAAAAATTATCAAGAAGAGGTTTCAATTTCTAAAATTTAATCATTCACGAGATTTGAAGTCAAGAAACATTGAATCACTAGCCAGAGAAGTTCTTCCTAGACACACAAACAAATCTGGGCATCTGAGGACACAAAATACTTAATCCAAAATGTTCACAAGTGAGTTCGTAGGCTGGCAGTGGGGTACAGTGCGAGAATTAAGGATTCTCGCAGGCTAGACACAGGCATACTACGAGAAGTTCGCACTAAACTGAACACTAGGGTGTGAACTTTAGTGATTCTCGCATGCTACAGAAGGGTGTAGTGCGAGAAGGTTTGTCATCAAGCAAATTTTGGAAAAATGACAAAACTTCTAAGGTAACTTCTGGATCTAGGGAGTCTGTGAGGATCTTCTCAAGACTCATAGATTGATTGGGAATGAAAAAAGGTAGGTCAAGAGAAAATGGCCAAGAAAAAACCACCAAAATGGGTTGTCTCCCCAGTGGAGTCACCAATTTTGTTATCGGATAAATCAGTAGGTGCGGACACTAACAGATCTCCCTAGATCCACCTGGATCTAGAAAAAAACAGGACAGGACACGACTCTTTCCCTAAGTTGTAGTCATTGAATCTACTAATAAGAAGGAATTAGTGGCATACCTTTATATCGCTTCCTTAGTTCTCTGTTGTTCCCGCTTCACTCTGGTGCTCTTGTGAAATCAGGTCCAAGACAACACAAACCAACCAAAGTGAAGATAGCAAAGTATAGTCAATGTCAATCTATGCATATGATCAAGGAGTTATGCAATAAAATAAGAGTGATTTTATGAGAAAGGGACATGTCGTTGTATTATATTAAATGAAAGTAGAAGATACAACTAGATCACCTTGATGTCACAAGCTTCATTTCAGTGACCCTTGCTTCTAACACACACACTTTCTCTACATTTGCATGAAGAAGATCCAATACAACTTGGTAGACCAAATAGAGTCGTCAAGCTTCTGTCCAAGCAGAGTTCTTCACACAATTATCTCACCAATTCTTCATTCAATCTCGCTTAACCTTTTCCATGAGAAACCTTTCAATATATAGAAGAAGGAGAGATGGTTAAATGGATGAGGATGATCCCACCAAATCTGAGAAGTCAATAGGATGCCAACCATGCGAATGCCAACTCATTTTCTAGAAGATTCTTCTTGAACCTTCGTGACCTCTTCTCTTTTCCAAGCTTAAAAATAGGTTCACACCCTATCTATAGAGAAGACTGCGAACAGTTCGCACCCCAAGTATGGGTTGCCTGCGAGAATGGAGGATTTTCGCACCCTATAACATAGGCAGCCTGTGAACTCATCTTAAAAATGTGTTTTTTTGGAAGAAGACAGTAGTTACTTTTCTCAGGAAAAATGTCGTTGTGGGAGCCTGAATACCTCACTATAGAGACATCACCAGAGTGACCAAAATAATGTGTAACAATCGTAAAATATGAGACCATATCTATTGCATAGTGCGCCACTCGAAATATTTCATTCGTTAACCTTTTCCATAACTCCATACAATAATCCATATCAACATTGCTATATGTGCCTCCATTCGACTTCGATGAAATTTTCATAGTCTATTAACTAAACCATAGTATAATAGTTAGGACTAACACTTGTATCCATTAATTATTTCATTTGAAGTTTGCATGTAGTCTTTTTACATAGTTTCTTTCATTTTTCTATAACCTTAGAACCCTTTTATAGTTTTTTTCTTTGTTTTGGTTAAGCTCCCATTAAGTATCCCTTGCATACATGTGGCTTAGTAATCAACATATGAATTAGTAACAAGGTTATAACATAGCACATGTAAACAACATGATCCTCATACCCATGGAAACTGTTCTGTGTCGCAAGTGATTACTAAAGGCATTCCACAATAATGCATTATCCACTTATTATCATGCCAAATGAAGCCAAGACTGCATCATAAAAAATGTAGGACTGTGTAGGCAACATCATAACAACAACAAAACATGTGTAATCTGTCTATCCTTGTGCCTCTAGTATACAAGGGGGTCCCACCTACTAGTATTATATTATTATAATAATTAAATAATAGCACTTTAGAAATGCTTTGTGGGCGGAATTCATCGTTACGATTTTAATAGTCAACAAACTGGCGACTCCATAGGGAAATCTGTTTCCAACAGATTAAGAACTCAGAATGTCTAGCTTTGCAGATCATGTAACATCAGATATAGAAGATCTAAATCAAAATGATTATGCAACAAGGGAAAGTGAGCGGATTTAAGGAAAAGATGACCGGGAATTTGGGAATAACTCATGGAAAGTGTTAAGTATGAGGGGGTTTATCCCTATAAGCATAATCATTCAACTAAAAAAATGTTCTTGACTTCAAGGAGAATTTTTTTATGAACTACTCTTTTGAATCTTGAAATGGATGAAAGAAAAGGAAAGAAGAAGAGGGATAAAACCAACTATCTTATAAAACAGCAGTTGAAGCAGATAACAATTTCAATGATGCTTTCAAGGGGAACATCATGAAAGCTATGTAACTCAATTGTTATTGATTAACAATACTTTGCAAAAGCGTCGCTATGGAAAAATTGATCCAACATTTTATTTTGACAAGAAAAGAAGTCAAAAGAAACAAAAAGCAAGAAATGTCCAAGAAGAAATGAAACAACAGAAATGAAAAACTACTATAATACAGAGAACATTCCATACAGCATTAAACTTTTCAAGTTGGTTCCATGTAATGTTTTAAGTGGGAACCGTTAGTGCTGTAGAAAAACAATATCTCTTGTAAGTCCTTTAGAATGTAAGAATTTGCGCCCAAGACAAAAGCGATCTTAAAAGGACCCAACCATAATTTTTGAAACTTTGAAAGCCTTCCTCTATCAGCATGAGCTAAATCCCACAGCAGTACCTTCTCATTAACTTTAAATTTGACATCCTTGACACTTTTGTTGAAATATTTTTTAACGGTCTGTTGTCTTCTCTTTATATTATCCAAGGAAAACTTCCTTTGCTCCTCTAAATCCAAAAGTGCATTCATTCTTTGAGAAACATCAGAAGAATTTAATTCTTCGACCTGTAGCATTAACCTTAAGGAGGAAAGTTCCAGCTCAGTAGGCACATTGGCTTCTTGACCATAAACAACCTAGAAAGGAGTGCAACCAGTGCTCACCTTGGTGGTAGTGCAATCTGCCCAAAGAGAGTAAGTGAGGAGACTGTGTCATTGACGAGGCTTATCTTCAATGACCCTTTTGATAATTCTTACCAGATTCTTATTGGTAGAATTGACCTGCATATTTCCTTGGGGATAATAAGCTGATGAGTTAAAATGTTTAACCCCCAACTTAGCTAAAAATTGGGTCATATTAGCAGAAATAAAAGCGGGACCATTGTCTGTAATAATTTCCAAAGGAAGACCAAATCTAGAAAAAATATTATTTTCAAGGAAAGAAATCACATGCTCATCCTGCGAATGCTTAAGTGGGACTACTTCAGTCCATTTCATAAAATAGTCTGTGTCTGTCAAGATAAAGACTTGTCTTGCTGAAGACGAAGGATTAATAGGACCAATAAAGTCCAAACCCCATTTTGAAAAAGGAAAGTTTGGGAGGACAGGTTGTAAAGGGATGGATGAAAGGCGTTCTTTCCCAGCAAATTTCTGGCACTTGTCACAAGATCTTGAAAAAACATAAGAATCACGAAATATTGAAGGCCAATAGTATCCTTTTCTAATAATCTTAAAAGCAGTGGTTTTATCATAAAAGTGACCTCCTACATGAATAACAGAATTTGAAGAACCATGACTCTCTTGTAACAATTTATGTGTTTCCTCGTTGTTCACACAACGAAGTAACATACCATCAGCAGATCTCGTAAACAAGAAGTCTCCTATAATGACATATGTAGCAGATTCGAGATAGAGCCTTCTTCTTTGATGGGTATCTAAGTTATCTGGACACCTTTGATTTTGCAAGTAATGAACTAGATCTTTATACCAAGGATGTTCATAGACAGGAAGGATTTGATTGTCAATGTAGAACATTGTTTATAGAGAGCTATAGTATTCATCAATTTCTTCACTAGTTTCATCATGTTGAGCCAAGTGAAGGGATAAGTCATGTCCCTTGATGTTGTTAGAAGTCACGGTAGTTAAATCATGCTCCTAGATCTTGGAAATCCAATGTGCAAGCTTCCCTGAAAGATAATTCTGCGAGATAAAAAACTTGACAGTGGGTAAAGGGACTTTGACCAGGGTGTGCTTACCTAATATGAAGTAGTGAAACTTTTCAACAGCTTTAACAAGATCGAAAGCATGCTTTTCAATAAAAGAATATTTAAACTCATAATCAGACAAGCTTTGAATCATGTAAGCCAATGGTTTTTCATTACCTTGGTCATCACATTGCATGAGGATAGCAGAAACTTCTTCCTCTATGTAATTAGTATATATCATAAATTCTTTCTCAAAATCCAGCTTCGTCAAAACCGGTGCGGAACTAATTTCTTTGTTGATCCCTACAAAATCATTTTGAACATCATCTGTCCAAGAAAAGAAACGATCTTGCTTAAGCATATTATGAATTGGTTTTACCATTACAGAAAAATCAGGAACAAACCTATGAACAAAGTTAATAACACCCATAAAAGCTTGAAATTCCTTCTTGGAAGTAGGAGCAGGAAGATTTAGGATAGCAACAATCCTTTCAAGATCAATGCTTATTCCTGAATCAGAGACAATGTGTCCAATGAGATTTCCCTTGGTAATGGCAAAAATAGACTTAAAAAGATTTAGAGAAATGCCAAATTTCCTGCATCACATGAGAACCCTTTTAATATGACCAAAATGATCTGATCGGTTTTTAGAATACATAGTTAAGTCATTAATATTGTTGGCACAGGGGTAGACCCAGGGTTCAATGCTACAACAATGTACCAACAAAACCCTAACTACTGGCCCTTTCAGAAACACCTGCAAAGAAGATGCAGTCTCACCCGAGGTAGAGGTAGGGGTGGTTGCAAGACTCAAGTGTCTACAACCTTAGCTGGGACACGGATCTGTGATTATACTACTTACTAAAGCACTTAGCACTGTCAGTTCCCCAATATGCAGTCAATATCTACTTCGCTGATAAAACAGAGCTTCGCAGCTTTCACACTAATCTGATGTATTTAAGCACTTAGCATGGGTAAATAGATCAAATCGAGTAGAACAAGCACTAAGAATATTCATATAGATCAGATCTAACATTCTCGCATACCATAAGCACTCAACATTAGCATATCTACCTAATCATATTAAAGCACTTAGAAAATAACATGTAAACACATCAAGACAAGGCACGGAGCACCATAACACAATATTTATGTGGTTCACCCCCACCCTGGAGCTACATCAACCAACTCTTCTTCTTTATTGTCTTCAGTCAATCGGTTACAAGCGTAGAGCCTCAAAACCCTTATCTGCATAGCTTGCTAGATCCTTCTTCGTTGCGTTACAGCACAAAGCCTTCCACCGTCTGTTACAACCACTTGCACTTAGCTCTGCAAGTCTCTCATAGTAGGAACAAAGCTCTTACAATCCACTCTAGCACTTAGCCTCTAGCACTTTTGACAACATAGATCGAACTACTTCCTACGCCGCCTAGCTTCTTATTTATATATTACAAAATAGTCCTACGCATGGGTAAAACCCACGGGCCGACATCCCATACCTGTTACATAATCCCAAAAACCCAAAAAGGACCCAAAAAGGGGCCGAGATCCCATGATCTCCACTTCGTCTTGCGCTCCTCCTTCGACAGGCTGTCGAAGTCCCAAAGTAGGTCAACATGACCAAGAATCTCCCCAAAACTTGGTCAAGGGCCAACAAAGATAAATCTGAATAATTTTACCGATCAAATCGTCAAAATATATTTGCATAGCTCTTTGAAAAGTGGCACTTGCATTAGATAATCCAAAAGGAATACGTTCATAAGCAAAAGTGCCCCAATGAGTAATAAAAGTGGTTTTATATTTATCTATCCTTTTTACCTTGATTTGATTGTAACCAGAAAAACCGTCAAGTAAGGACATCATCTGTGACCTTGCAACTTGCTGCAAAATCATTTCCATATTAGGGAGAGGAAAGTGATATTTTATACTATCCCAATTTAATGCACGAAAATCTACACATAATCTGATCTGACCAGTTGTTTTCCGAATGGAAACCAAATTGGAAACCCACTCAGAATACTTAACCAGGAAAATGATCCCAACCTTCAAGATTTTTTCCAACTCCATTCGAATAGTTGCTTCCAGCATAGGGTTAATGGGTCTTTGTTTTTTCCTAACTGGTT
Organism: Picea mariana; assembly: GCA_032191745.1. Classification (NCBI taxonomy): domain Eukaryota; kingdom Viridiplantae; phylum Streptophyta; class Pinopsida; order Pinales; family Pinaceae; genus Picea; species Picea mariana. Next base: position 10,478 of record JASDQU011245938.1, on the reverse strand, counting down.
TTATTCCCTCCTTGATAGGAATGACATGTTGTATAAGAGCATGATCAAAACCACAAAGATCCTCATAAGACCAAGCAAAAACATCTTGAAATTTACCAAGCAACTTAGCAAACTACATTTTTTCTTCATCGGAACATTGGGCATCTATTTTAAAATTTTTTGGAGACTTGGGTGTTCCAATGTTCAAGGAAATGGTTTCACCCACTTTCCTTTTTGACTCCTCTTCTTTATGGTTTTCTTTGTTTCCCACATAACTCGATAAAAATGAACTTTCTAGAGGAGTCAAGCCTTTAGGAATTGTGTTATCTTCCATTGATATAATTTCCTTAGGCTTATAAGTTTAATTTTGGATTAAAGCACATATGCTCTCATCACTAGGGAATACCTTCCATGAATATATATTGTCAGGGATGTGCAGACAACACAGAGATTGGAAATTACAATTAGGTATTTGTGGCAAAAGTTGTCGAGTAGGAGAGGCTGCAAAAATAGCTAACCTGTCAGCCATTGAGTTCAATTCCCTTTTAACATGAGTGATGTTGAAAGATAGTAAGTTCAAGATAAGTTACCAAACAGTTTGGGTGTAA
>JASDQU011245933.1:9521-35447 GCA_032191745.1 Picea mariana | reverse complement strand
CACCACTTCAATCTTCCACCAAAGACAAACTCATATAAGAGAGATAACGAGGTTCTCAATCAAGTAGGGAAGAGCTTGGGAGATGAACAATGTGTTCAGACTTAAAAGGATAAAAAGATGCAGACTCAATATGAAGTGAATAATTTCTCCAGAGTAACTCTGCTCTCAAAGTTGAATTCTTCTCCTCTTTTCCACAGCTTGGATATGGCCCATTTATAGCCTTCAAATGAAATTGAAGGGCCAAGTCAAGACGTTTCCAATATATGGAAGGTCAAAGATCATGGATCTCGTGACGTGACATGGAAACCTGACATCATTTTTTTTAATTTTGGGCACAAAACCTGATGTATGCAGGTTGTAATGGTGCAACCTGCATATACACATGTTGTATAATAGTTAGGGCGGGTATATGTGGAAAATATTATTTTTAGCTATGGGAACTGCAAAAAGAGACTTCAAGTCTGCATAGGGAAATGGAAAAAGGCCTTCTGAGCAAGTTTGCATACAGTGAGACAAATCTTGCTATAACAAATGAGCCCCCCAATGTGTGAGTTTAGAGGAATATCTGTGATGGTTGAAATACATTATAATACCCAGAAGTAGAGTAATGGAGACCCAACTGGACGAACTAGTTGCTCATGAGAATATTACAATCTATATTGAATTTGCGCACATGGCTTCCATTTTGAATTACACTTCAGATCCATGTGAAAATATACCAAACCGATGTTCATGGCCATGAATAGGAAATACAAAGGTGGCTACATGCCAAAGGATGTCATAGTCATGAACAAGGCCCAGTAAAACTAGTTTCAAAATCAATCTGAATATATCTGTATACAATGGGCTACAATCTGATCTTCCATGATCATTGAAGTCATATAGGTACTAGTCCAATGAAAGATAGTAACAACTCAGGAAAATTGCGACTATGAATTGATGTCTTCAAGTCTTCTACACGATCCGCCAAAGGTGCAAGTCTACATCATGTGAATAAATGAGTTGAGGTTGAACACAATGAGACTTCATTTGATTACGGGTCATTAAGGTATACCATTAACAAACGCAAGACAACCTACCGATAATGAAAGTAGGTATCAAGGCACCGAGTACATTCTTACAAGTGTGAATAAAGGTGTTGAGATCAAACACTTGAAGAATCCATCGATCATGAGACATTGATGTATTCCCAACTGTCGATGGCGAGAGAACCTGACACTAATGACTGCAAGCCTCTAGGTACTCATAGGACTCTAGGCCTCATTTCCAGAATAAATGGGCTGAAGTCGATGGAAGGAGACCCGCTGAAAGGAGATAATTGATGCATCTCTCTGTAAGTTTTAAACCTGTGAAGTAAAGCAATGCATATAAATTCTTAAGCAAAACAAAAATTAATCAATGGCTCATACACATAGTACACAAAGATTTATACCAGAAACCCTTAACCGAGAGAAAACCCTTCAACGCTTCATTGTATTAATTTCACCATTCACCATACAATATATATATACAATGTTTTTAGGTATTTCGTAGATACCAAAACCCTAATCCCTTAATCCGGGATTAATTTAGAAAATCCGCTAAAATAGCAAAAACACAAAACAAAACAAAAAATTCGGGGCGCTGCCCCGAACGCTGTGCCCATACCTGGCCCCCCCTAGGAAGCGCCCAACGCACACGACAAAAATATCACTACTAGAGGGATCGTCAGATGCAGTTGTCGAATCTGACGTGCCCACACACACACACATGCAAAGAATATAACACATACCCAACATTCTCCCACTTGTTGTTTTCTTTGCATCCAGGGGTCCATATGATTATATAGTCAACAATCCAGGGCAACAATGCCCATTGTTACTCTACACCAGGAGAACTTTTCTATGCTCACAGACTTTGTCAATGAATCTGCAACATTCTTCAAAGTGTCAACCTTTTCCAGCAACACCTTATTTTCTTCAACCATGTCTCTCACAAAGTGATATTGAACATCAATATGCTTTGTCTTCGAATGATAAGTTGGGTTCTTTTCCAGGAAGATTGCACTTTGACTGTCACAATCTAATATTANTGCTCACAGACTTTGTCAATGAATCTGCAACATTCTTCAAAGTGTCAACCTTTTCCAGCAACACCTTATTTTCTTCAACCATGTCTCTCACAAAGTGATATTGAACATCAATATGCTTTGTCTTCGAATGATAAGTTGGGTTCTTTTCCAGGAAGATTGCACTCTGACTGTCACAATCTAATATTATTGCTTGTTGTACCAACCCAATACCTGAACACAATCTTTGTAACCATATTGCTTCCTTGCTTGCATAAGTGGCTGCCATGTATTCAACTTCTGTAGTTGAGAGTGCCACTACAACCTGTATTTTTCTCATCTAACTGATTGCTCCTCCAAATAGGTTAAACACATACTCACTTGTAGATCTTCTGCGATCCAGATCTCCAATCCAGTCTGCATCAACAAAGCCATGTATGTCTACCACTCTGTCCAATCCTGGTCTTCCTTGGTAGCACAATCTATAACTGGTAGTGCCATGAAGATACCTAAAGATTCTCTTCACTATTGTCCAATGCTCCTTCCTTGGTTTTGACATATACCTGCTCAAAACTCCCACTGCATGTGCAATGCCCGGTCTAGTACAAACCATTGCATACATTAAACTGCCCACTGCACTGGCATACGAAACATGGGACATGTCCTCTTCTTCTTCCTGTGTCTTGGGACATTGATCTGCAGATAACTTTACACCTATAGGAATAGGAACCTTGACCGGTTTACTTCCATGCATATTAAACCTCTGCAATATCGTCTCAACATATTTTCTCTGATTCAACCATAGTTTCCTATTTGCACGATTTATTTTAATCTCCATTCCCAAAATGAAATTAGTGTCAGTGTTTCATGGAAACCTACACAGGAGATCTAGCTAAAGAAAGTACAAACAAAGCTTATCAAGAAAGGAAGAAAGATTCAATATGGAAGAATAAGAAAATATATTCACACTACTCCAATGAGCTGATGATTGATACATAGATCATGATCAATATGATACAATGAATGAGTGGAATACACTCATATATAGGGCAAGACATTCCATAATTAAGAAAAACAATCAAGCAGTTATCTTTCCTTAGGAATGCATGCATGCATAATAATGATGGTAAAAATAGAAAGTCTAAAATAGTACTAGTCAGTTAACTCCCACTAAACTAGTGTCGAAAATAGAAATTTCTCCAACACCCCCCATGAACATCACTATGGAGTAAAATATGAGTCTCGGCTACTAGGCCATTTTAGCTACTCATGTACAATGCAACTAATGAACACTGAATAAAAGTGAGGAAAGAGGGAAAACCATGTGGGAACAAAACCCCCCCTCAAAAGATAATGTATCAAAAGAAGAAAATAACAGCTGCTAGACAACTGTGTTTTTCACTACAAGACGATCCCACAAAGTCTGGAACTTCTGATCACTGAAATTCTTTGTAAAGATGTAAATCTTTATGGATCTAATGAAGTCCTTTGGCAACCTGTCGGACCTTGTACCTCTTGATCCTATGGATCCATCTACACCTAAAAATATTCCTTTCTGGTGGACGTGGAACCAGATTCCAAGTCTGGTTTTGTAGGAGTGAGTCATACTCTTTTTGCATGGTTGCTTGCCATAATGGATTTCCCACAACCCTATTGTAGTTCCGTGGATCAGTAGATTGAACCATATAGAAATGCATGGGAATCACAGGTTCTGAAGTTGAAAATATATGAGAAGGCTCCTTATGCTGAGATCGAGTCATCCTCGAATCCAATGGATTCCCTGCAAGGTTTCATGTTGCCTGAAGCATGGTCTGTTCCTTCTTGGGCATATACTGAAGCTTCAGCGTTGGCTTCTTATTTGGTTATACTACCTTCTTATTTCCATGTACATAATCTGAGTGTACGGAATCATCTCTGATGTATAAAACTAATGGAAGAACAAGAGTATATGCATGTTGCACTAAAGGTGCATGCAAAGTGCTCTCCTTATGTGTAAGTAGAATAGAGGAGTCATTGTCAGAAACTTAGTGAATTTATACAACCTTGACTTTTGATCCACCTCACCAATTGTAATGATGGAATTGTCATGCATGTCAATTACTGAAACTGAATTTGTTGTAAATTCAACCTTTTTATCTTTCTGAGTGATCTGATAAACTCAGAGCAGATTCATAGAAAGATTTGGAACATGTAAAACATTCTCAAAACTGCCATTGTGGAGTTCCACTCTCCCTTCTCCTGCTACTGCTACTGGAGTATCATCCCCCATGAGAATAGGGGGTCTTGAGCATGGACTCAAGGAAGAGAAAACTTCATCTTTCGTTGCCATATGATGGGATGCACTAGAATCTATAATCCATGAATCAGATGAGGAAATAATTGCAACCAGAGCATGATGATTACCTTTATTAGGAGCAGGATCTTCTTCCTTCCACTTCTTGACTCCCTCTGGAATGAAGTTTCCAAGGTTTTTCTGCTAAAGTGCCTGTTCCATAAGATTGATATGTTTCTTCATGATTCGGTTTATTGCAATATGTGCACTGCTTTCCCTTCTTCTTCTTCTTGGGATCTGAAGAGTCTTTGGAACCTGAAGAATCATTAAAGGGTTTGGAATATCCCTCATTCATGTTCTGTTTGGATGACTCTTTTCCATCATGCATGGTGAGTGCATGTGCTTTGGGATCTTTCATGAGGCCCATCTGTATGAGTTTTGTCTTCTCTTGTGTAAGAGACTCAATGAACTGAGCCAACGTAGGCATTTTCCAATTTGTTCCAAAAAGACATCTGCCAAAATGGAAATTGGAGACATATACAGTGTATTATGGTCCTAGCTTGGCCAAGATTCTTAGAATAAGTTGTTTCTCTTGTGTAGACTTATCAATACCACATTCACCCAAGCTCAATAGCAAAGATTTAAATTTAGTAAAAAAATCTTGTATATTATCAAAACTTGTAGGGTTTAAGGTATTCAACTCTACCTCAAGCATATGACTTCGCATCTCATCCTGCTTTCCAAAGAGTCATTCCAAGGTGGTCCAGATCTTGTTTGGAGTCTTGTATGCAACAACATGAAATCATAAATAAATGGAGATTAATTCAAGAAGTAGTCCTGTGGCCTCATCCTTATGGTTCGTTCATCTCATCTTCTCAATCACTGATGTAGGTTCGGTTTCTATCACCATCGTCAAATTATACAATCATTTCCTTTTGAGTTGGAATTCTGCCTTGGGTTTCCAATCAAAATAATTGTATGGTGTGAGGATTACCACCAAGTTTGATTGTATAAAATTTGTTCTATCCATCTCTCCCACTGTTTCTAAGAACCCCTAAAAATTTACTCTCAATCTGCAAGTGAAAAATTAAGAAATCATGGCATAAAGGGCACTTTAAGTGAAAATTCATATAATTTTCAGGAGATGATCTTGCGACTTACTTTCTGAGCAAACGGTGAAGAATCTCGCCAAACGGTTGAAAACCCACTTCCAAAATGGGCCGATTTACTTTCTAGGCGGGTTGTTTCCTCCAAAACGTAATATTTTGGGAGCAATGAATGTAGAAAGGTACGACCACAGATTCGTATCAGTTTCAGAAGGCTATTTTGCGGCTTACTTTCTGAGCAAACGGTGAGGAATCTCACCAAACGGTTAAAAACCCACTTCCAAAATGGGCCGATTATCTTCCATGAAGGCCGTTTCTTCCAAAACGTAATATTTTGGGAGGAATAAATGATGAAAGGTACGACCACAAATTTAGTTTGTCAAAACTCCAGTTTTCGTTATTCTTTGGCTTGTCTGACTTGCTCCAAGCAACATAGCTCTGATACCATGTTAGTGTTTCATGGAAATCTGCACAGGAGATCTAGCTAAAGCAAGTACAAACAAAGCTTATCAAGAAAGGAAGAGAGATTCAATATGGAAGAATGAGAAAATAAATTCACACTACTCCAATGAGCTGATGATTGATACAATGAATGAGTAAAATACACTCATATATAGGGAAAAACATTCCATAATTAAGAAAAGAAATCAAACAGTTAGCTTTCCTTAGGAATGCATGCATGCATAATAGTGATGGTAAAAATAGAAAGTCTAAAATAGAACTAGTCAGTTAATTCCCACTGAACTAGTGTGTCGAAAATATAAATTTCTCCAACAGTTAGCAGCACTGAGATCCTTCATGTCAAATTTGGAGGATAGCTGCGATTTCACCTCCTTGATAACATCCATGTTATTTCCTACCAGCAACATGTCATCAACATACAACACTACATAAATGAAGTGATTACCAACCTGCTTGGAATATACACAGTGATCAACCCTGCTTCTCACAAATCTCAATCCAAGGATGTATGTGTCAAACTTTTGGTACCACATCCTAGAAGAATTGCTTCAGACCATATAGTGACTTCTTTAGCTTACAGACCAACTCTTTCTTTCCCTTCACTACAAATCCTTTTGGCTGCTTCATGTAGATTTATTCTTCTAGATCCCCATGTAGGAATGATGTCTTCACATCCATCTGTTCCACTACTAGAGGGATCGTCAGACGCAGTTGTCGAATCTAACACGCCCACACACACACATGCAAAGAATATAACACATACCCAACACTCTCATCATTCAACATGAGGTACAAAGCAGGAGTTTGATGATTTTGAGGAAATCAGACGAAGAACATGTTCATGAACCAACAACCCTATGCTTTTCAGCCTCATTAATTTCCCTTGAGTTTTTCACTCCCCACAATAATTTCTCCAAAGTAGTGAAAGGCGTTTTAATGGACGAGACCTATGTAACTAAGGTCTAGGAATGTTGTAAATGACCATGTTAGACATGTCCTAAAGTCTCGCAGAATTCCATTAAGTTTTGATTGGAATTTTTTTATAATTAAAATTCCCGCAAACTAGGGATTTTTAATTATTTTCGATGTAAAATGTAAAAAAGTGGTCCTTGGGCATTTTGTATAGGGGTATGAGTACTCAAATCAAATGGTTCATATACCCCTACACCCTTGGACCAAGTCTTAGCTCATTTGGACAAGTTTTGCTTGGTCTTTGTCCATGATGAGTCAAAGTTAGTAAAAAATCAGCTTGTAATTGGCTTAATTAAAATTGCCGAATTTTGTAGAAGTCATGAAAGTCATGAGAGAGTGTGGGAAAAGTGTCCCAATAGCCTTTCCTAAGTTGGGAAAACATTTTCCAACTTAGAAAAAACCCCTTAGCCTAACCCACAACCCACATTCATCATTCTCCTAGAAGAGCGTCGCCCCCCCCCTCCTTCTTGCTCATATTTCATAAAAAATGAAATACACCATGGGAACCCCTAAAAGTTTAGAAAAGTTCTCCACTTGACCCCATTTGACTTTTAGATAATAGGGAAAGGGGTTTCCCCCTTCCCAACTCACCCCTCATCCTCCCACTTGCTCTCTTTGATGGGACCCTCCCCCTTTGGATGGGTAACACTTGGAGCCCATCCAAGTGGGCTCCCTCCTCCTCCTTTCCTATAAATTGAGGCCTCTCCTCCTCATTTTATCACCTCCTCTCATAGAAAATCTATTATGCAAAAAAAATTCCTCTCTTCCTCTCTCTCTCATGCTCTCTCATGTATGAATCTTGCTACAAGTATTTGTGGTGATATTTTGGTGGATAATAAAGGAATCTTTGGAGAATCTATGGTGTGCATTGAGAGTCTTCTTGGTGTATCCATCTTATTCTCGTGAGGTGATATATTTCCATTGTTTTGCATTTTGCTTTCACTAGTTTGTATTTAAAGACTCAAGCAAAGTATTTTGTATTGGGTGCTATTGGTGGTAGTATTGCTATTGATTTTGTGGTAGTTCCTTAGTTAGTTTGGAAAGTATTTTGCAAGCTTCTTTGGATGCTCTCACCTCTATTTTTCTTGTGTAGCAAAGTCAAGCTTTGGGGAATCACTATTGAATTGGAAGAGTGGCTTTAGAGTGGAAAGCCAAACTCTTTTAATCATTTCAAAGTTTCCAAGATTTATCTAACCTTTCTTTTCTTTCTCATTCTCTTTTCTACTTATTGTTATGATGTGGAATAGGTTCTAAAAGTTTCAAAATCATTCTCAAAATTTCCATTTAAGTTTATGTATCATTAGGCTAACTAAACTTAACAAGTTTCATGGTTTTGTAGCATACACAAGATAGTATCATTTGACATATTTTATGCAGATTTTTAGCATCAAAGGAGAGTTGCTAGAAGTGATTTAGCCCCAAAGGCCTCCAAAGGGCATTTTTAAGTTGGGACATCAAGTCCTCTTCTCTCCTACATCTTCTATATAGTTGTAAGCTACCCTTTAGAGTCTCTTGGGTGGCATTCTTGTAAATTTACATAAAAACCTGATATTGTAATAGTTATGATTTCTCTTTATTGCTTTTCATTTTTACACCCATACTTGGCCAAAACGGTAGGCATTGTGCCTCCACTTGTGCCATAGTTGTGGGGTTTGCATTTTCATTTTCAAAAGTTTTCTATTTTTTACATAATACCCAACTTCGCCAATACGGTAGGTATTGTGCCTCCACAAGTGTCATTGTTGGAGTAGTTTTGCTTTCAAGTTTTTTTATTCTTTTAAGCAATTTAATTTTTATTCTTTATTTATCCCACATTGGTCAAACGGTAGGCATTGTGCCTCCACATGACTGGAATTGTGAGGCAACCATAATTTCACTTGTTTTGTAAAGCAATAAACTAATTTCATTATTGTTTAAAGACAAACTAATAAAACATTTCACATACATTTGTTTTGCCCCATCTTGCAAATTGGCATAAACCATCCTTGCAATAACGGAAGACTTGTTTTAATTTAAAATCATTGCTCAAGTAATTTTTGTGTTCTCAACATTTGCCCCGTATTCTCTCCCCTTGCCACTTAGTTGGATTCTGGGTGACAAGAAAGGGCAAAGGTTGGAGGTAGTAATTAGGCATCCACAACCAATTATTGTTTTTACACCATAAAATTAAAGACTTGGAAAGAAGCTCGGGGTGTTAGGTCGGTGACGATCTCACAACGCTCGACGTCCTTTGGGTGGAGTACCTTGAAAATTTGGGTTTGACCTGTGGAACTAGGGTAGGTCTTGTTGCCATACTTCTTGAGCACCCAACACTCCCTTTTGGTCAAAACAATAATGGTTTTTGGGTAGTCACATAGTCTAGGACTCAATCTATCAATCTTAATCCCCTAATCAAAGTGACATTTAATATCTATTAAAATTAAGCTACACACTACATTCATAACACTTGCAATACATGTTTCAAGGCAATCTCACAACATAGCATCTCAATTTCATTTTGCAAGCAATCTTATGGTGGTGTGATTTATTTTCCAAACAAGTCTTTCTCAAACAAATATTTCATTTCAAGTTTTACAATCACACTTTAAGGCAATTCACTTTTCATACATTTGGGTATTTCAAGCAATTCACATTTCAAGCATATCTACATTTTGATGTCTCATGTGATTGGTGTATAATCTAATTTCCTTTGTATATTTGTGATATCATCTAATGTGTTTATTCTTTCTCCTAAAGTTTTGTGTATGATATATTTCATTATTTCATTTTGTAAGTTGAATGTTTTATTTACTTAACTATCTCTCTCATGTATATTGTGTAATTAACTAGTTGATCTTGTTTATTGTAAACTATCTTGTATTTCAATTTGTATATCTCAATTGTAACGTAATTCCTTGTTGTATCCCATAGCATTGTTTGTATTTTGTATAGTTGCATTTAATTATTGTATAATCTAATTGACCCTTTGCCCAACCTTAGGCACTAGTCATAGTTGACTTAGGGAAAGGTTTGACTCTCATTGAAAGATTTGCATTTGCATTGTTGCTTGCCATATAGGCTAGTTTCCCCTCACCTTTAACAAACTAAAATTAACTCATAGAATTAATCTAATAATTCACATAGTAACTAGGGTCTACCCCCCTTGGCTTCCCTAGGAGTAAGCCTAGACGGAAGAGGTTCAATTCAAAGTGACAACGTGGGCTTTGAACCTAGGCATTGTGCCTCCAAGGACACACTAAGTGAGCAAGACTTAGCTCACATTTGCAAGTGTGTATTAGGACGACAACAGAACACAAAGGAAACTCCCCAGTCAACGACCAATGATGAAATGTCGATTGTTGGGTTCAAGGTTACCTACCAATAATGAAAGTAGGACCGGGGTGCACGATAGGACTACAACTTCATATAATTCTGACACACTGAGAATATGGCCGACATGCAAAGTCAAGAGTTCTGAGAAATGGTCGACGCAGGTTAATAGACATCCTTTGAACAAGAGCATGAAACATATGGAAGACTCTGGTAGCAAAGACTCAATGATGAAAATTTTTGATGTAGGAGGCACCAATCAAACTCTCCATAGGGACTCGAAGAGTAACCAGTCGAGGGAGTAAACTCCAAGTAACGAGCTTAGCTTCCTAAGGTCATGCTAAACTCAAAATTTTGATGAAAAGTGGACTCAAAAGTTTGTGCTCTATTCAAAAGCGACACGACTGCTGCCAACATAGAATAATATTCTTTTCCTGCCCATCTTATTTTGTTTTTTCATAGTCAAATGAATGCTATGATACAAAGGAGGAAACGCATGTCACAAGTAAGCAACTAGTTCCAGTAGTGGAACATACCTATGCTTAATGCAAGGAGGTGCATGCAGGATATGGACACTCGGGGGAATGTTTCCTCTTGGCTATAGGGTGTCAAGTTGCAAAGGATATAAACAAGGTTCTGCTTGGCTGATGATGCAAAATGTTGAGGTGATAGGCTTATAATGCGAAAGCGAGAACCGGCAATAGGCTCAATACTGCAAGCAAGAGAATGAAATGCAATTACAACTTAATGCCAAAAAATGTCCTTTTTCGTGAATTTAGTCTACTTGGTTTGAAAAAGGGGTAAACTTACACCAAATAGACGTCCTTTCAAATCCAATTTATGAGTGTGAAAGGGACAAGTTCACTCGACAATTTTTTCGCTTTTTGAGAGAGTCAGAAAAGAACTTAAATCAGACTCGTTGGGAGTCCCGCTAGGTATAGGTCAGCAGTTGAAATTCGGGGGCAATTTGGTCCAAAATGCACTATTTGGGTAAAAAATACAAATGGTATAGTAAAACATTTACCCACTTTGCATAGTTTTTACTAATATTTTGTCCTAATGGACTAATACAGCAGTGGATGGAGTTGGTTTTGGTGGTTTTATCCAGGGATTCTTGCGGTTTTTAGCGCCATGTCCCCCGTTCGTAACTTTGGACAGGTATTTTCGTCAACCAACATATAGGATAGGTCATCAATCCATTGTGCACATTTGCATCATCCTATGACCGCATCTCATATGCCTTGGGTACGAACCCATTTGGTAGCGACACAGAACCTTGTTTCTGCAACTAGAAGTGTCGTTATTGAATGATAGAGACTTACCAAACATGGGTGCCTTAGTTAGATCCTCTACGGCATTCGATGCCCATGTAGAGATTCTGGGTTCGATCCCCAGTATGGTCGCCAATTCTGTTATGAGGAAAATCTCTCTATGGAATGGGGTAAACCACAACAGGCAGAAATGACTACAGAAATCAACTCTAATCTCAATTATGCTATATTAACAAATATGCTAACAAGACAAGATAAAGAGCCTACCTCGTTCAGACGTTCGATGAAGTCCACCGTTGAGCACTTGACCCAAAGCAATACACCTGCAACTTGTACTCAATAACCAAGATACGCAAGCATATGACGATAATATATAAAGTTAACACATTCAATAGCATAATCCATCAATATTCATAACAAACATACCCATGGAATAACAATTCAAATATTTGCAAGACATTAATTGGACGAGAAAAGAGTAGTTCTATTAAAATGTAATCAACAAAAGTGTATGAATGACAAACTTTTGTGTCAACACGGTTCGAAACCGAGAAACTAAGTGATCAAAATCTGGACCAGGGGTCAAATTTTAGCTCAAAAATCAACGTTCTCAGAATCGCTTCAAATCGGACGAGAGCGTAGGCCTCGTCATTGCGAACCCAACACAACTCGTTTCGTCTCAAACGGACATCAGGAGCGAGAGATATCGTGATCTGTTCGAATCGTCAAACACGCAAAAAAAGGACGCTGCCTGTGCAGTCCGTATAGTCCGTACAAGCTGACGTGGCAGAACCGTACGATCGTACGCTGATGTGGCATGTGATGACGTGGCAAATTTTGATTGGCAGGTGTGGTCGAATCGAAATGCGACACGTGGCATCATTTTGGTCAATGGTAAGGTGCCACGTGGCCCAGTCATGAGCTGCCACGTGGCACCCCTTTATTGGCTATTGGTCTATTGGTTTGTTAATCAAAATTTTATGGATCCGTGGGGGTCGAACCCCGGACCTCCCCTTTTGGCGCCACGCTTTGGTAGAGTGTGGGCTACCACTAGCCCACACGGTGTTTCTTATTAACTATATGCCTTGTAAAATATTTAAAGTCGAGCTATGTTGTAAATGGCGGGGGGTCGGGCCGGGGCTTAGCCCTAACCCATGGTTCTATGCTGTGAAACATATGTCCATACCCGTTGTAAAATAACGCGCGGGGTTTTTAAAACTTGTAGCCCACGGTTATATGGGTTACACCATGTGACTTTAATCTTAGCGCGGGAGTTGGGGTTTGGTCCATTTCAAATGGTTAGCCCCTGGTTTCGCATATGACCACACGGAGCGCGCGGGGTTTTGAAATTGGTTCAAACGGTTAACACATCCGCCCGCCACATGTCTCGTTTCTATTTGGCCTTGGAAACGGTTAGCTCTTTTGCTTTTGCGCGAGGTCGTATAGAGGACCTTGTGACCGAGAGCTTGGCGGTTAGGGGCTGGGCGCACCTAACCATCCTACAGTTTGGACAGTTTTGCGGTTGTGCGCGTGTGTTGGGTTTAAGCACGCATTTTGGAGCGTGTTCTGGGTTCAACGTACAAGAGGTGCGTTTTGGCGAACCAGAGACAGCAAGCTTGAAGGAAGAGAATGGAAGGAGGCCTATCTTCTTCATTTTTTGGCCAAATGAGGTGCCATAAAAGCCCAGCTAGGGGTTTTTGGACGTTCTAAATCCATTGGCACTATTTTTATAGCCATTTGAAGACTTCTTTTGCAGGTTTTTAACCATTGAAGTTTCAGGAAGCTTTAGGGAGCTTGAAGCCCTCATTGATTGATGACATGTTTTGGTGAGTCCAAGTTTGTTTTCTGTGACTGAATAGTCATTTTTGGCTAATTGTTATTCTCTGAACACATTGGGACAAGTTTCAGAGGCTTTTGAGGACTTTTACAGGTGTTTTTTCCAAAGCGAAGCTCAGTGAAGCTTATGGCCATATGTAGAAGAGGTCATGCCCGGATGAGCCATGATCCGTTTTCAAAGTTTTATTAGTCATTTTTGGGGGTTTTATGTGTTCTGATCCCAATGGTACAGTCTGTTTTTCCATTGGAGTTGAGCAGCAGCTTGTAAAATAACTTTTGACAAATTAATCCCAGAGAGTCAAGTCCATTAATGGAGGCTCAAGGAGATGTAGCCCGGAGAGGGGTGAACTCCTTTATCATCTTGTTATTGTTGTGAGTTTGATGGTTTATTTGCTGCAAGTTATGTTGTTGTGTTTTTATTTAAAGCACTTATTTAACCATTTAAAATAACATATCCTCACACATGAACATTTAAAAGAAGAAGCATAAACTTGGCACATAATCTATTTTGCATATTTTAACACATGAAGCAAGGTCATGTAAAGTTTTATTTTAATGAAGTAGAGGGTGCTTGCATAGCATAACAAGTCAACATTCTATTTTCAGATCAGGTGGTATCAGAGCATAGTTTGTTTTGCTCATGTGTTTGCCATTGATAGCTTGAGATTTAACTGTTGGTATTGTGCAAGTTTTGTGTTGAAGTTTGATATCTTGCAAGGATGGAGGAAGCTTCAAACATTAGTAGTTCTCATACATCTTCAAAATCCAAGTTCTTTGACAAAGAGATGTTGAAGGAAATTCTAACCATGAGAGATTTGATGAAAGAGATGTGTGAAGACAGAAATGAGAGCATTGCCCTTGAAGAGCAGTTGATGGCCATGAAGAAGGAGAAAGACCAGGTTCTTGAAAAGTTGCATGAGATGGAGACTCAACTCCATGAGGCAAAGGAAACCCTTACCAAGTACATGCATGAACATGAGGTATGTGATGTTAGTTTATTTTCAAATTCCTCTCAAGATGAATTTTTTGGTGTTTTTGAAAATCACACAAGAGGAATAAGGTCCAAGTTATTGTTAAAAATGGGCTATGAAGGTAAAGGTTTGGGAAAGCATGCACAAGGCATTGTTGAGCCTATTTTTGTTGAAGAGAGACCCAAGTATTGTGGTCTTGGATATGAATGAAGAGATGGAGCAAATTCCAAAGTCAAGGAGACAAGGGAAAAAGTTCCAAGAACAAATTTTGTTTCAAGTTCACCTTCTCAAGAAGGCTATAAAGGTGAAAGTTCAAGAACTTTTGTTGAAAGTTCAATCCCTCCAGCATGCAAGGCTTGTGTTCGAGATGAATGCAAATGTGTGAAACAAAAGAGTTGTGACAGCGATGAGGACAAGAACACTATTGTTGGTCTTCAAATGAGAGCTTGTAACTCTTCAGATTCACCTCCTCAAAGAGGCGATAAAGGTGAATGTTCAAGGTGTAATTCTGCTTATCATTCAGTTTCTTTTGATTATGTTAAGCATAATAAATTTGTATGTAAAAATGGAAGAAAGAATCCATGTACATATTGTGGTTTATATAACCATCATGTTTCAAAATGTTGGAAAAGATTGGCCACTTTCAGGAAACTTTATAAGCAACGACAACGTGAAAAGAGGATGCAAAAGATTTGCACTCATTGTCAGAAGCGGGGTCATCTCATTGACCAATGTTGGACATTGCATCCAACCACTCATCCACAGCACAAGAAGCAGTTGGATAAAGAAATTGACAAGAATGGAAGTGGGGATTTCATCATTGATGTGTGTCAAGATGATTCACAAGAGGACAATTTTCAGCAGAAAAAGTCACCGTTGAGTTGGCTTGGTAAGAAATGGTTGGATTTCTTGAGCAAGTAAGGCTTGCATTTTCTGTTGTAAATGCACTTTTCAGCGTTATGTGTGCATTTATGTTGAAAGCATGATAAGTTGCAGCAGTTTATCACAACTTGTATGATGCAAGTTGCATGTGAATGCAATTCATTGAAGGCATTCTTGTTGTTGCACAACTTCACCAGGAGGATGTAAAAGTGGAGTATGATGTTCACTTGTTGCAGCCATATATCTTTTTCATATTCAGCTCTTATGTACCCACATGTTACGGGGTTTATGTACTTATGTTTGTACTGGAAGAAGAGTTGAAGAGTCATGCACATGCATTTGTTTTTGTGTATGCATAAGTAGTGAACCTGGTGATAGTTCATCATGAATGACTCATGATTGTAACATGATTGTGTATCATGTTTGTCGACTTGTCATTTTGGAAGGTTGATATGTTTCAAATGAGTTTCGACTGGTGTTGATGATTGTCTGACGACTATATTGTGTCGATCATGTTTTTCGACTTATGTTTAGTCGATGGTTTTTGTTGACTTGTAAGTTGATTTTGAGTACACCGAGATGCAGGAAAACACCATGTACTTTGATGAAGTACAAGATGCGACAGTTTGCTTGAAGAGAAAAAAGACTTTGTTGGCATCATTTTTAGTCTTGTATAAATTTGTTTTCAAGATTGATGGTTTTTTTGGCTTGTGACAAGATGTCGCAGGAAAGTTTTTGCAGCCATTGGAGAGCGGATATTGTTGACGCCAAAGAGTTCACAAGAGGGACTTGATTCTCAGTGGGAAGGTTGGCAGTCTTCCAAGCACAAAGAGAACAGTGGGTCAACAACAGCTAGAGAGCAGTGGTTGAGGGACATAGCCAGTTGCAGTGCAAGGCATGTCAAAGTATTCAGGTGATTGTCGAAAAGACTTTTCAAGTAGAATCAGTTGATAGAACTTGAAAGCAGAGGAGTATTGAATCTCAGACAGATAATCATAATCTTTTTTGGGTCCAAAAGTCTTTCAGTGGGAAGGTGTGATCAAAATCTGGACCAGGGGTCAAATTTTAGCTCAAAAATCAACATTCTCTGAATCGCTTCAAATCGGACGAGAGTGTAGGCCTCGTAGTTGAGAACCCAACGCAACTCGTTTCGTCTCAAACAGACATCGGGAGCGAGAGATATCGCGATCTGTTCGAATAGTCAAACAGGAAAAAAAGGATGCTGACTGTGCAGTCCGTACAAGCTGACGTGGCAGGACCGTACGACCGTACGCTGATGTGGCATGTGATGACGTGGCAGATTCTGATTGGCAGATGTGGTCGAATCGAAATGCGACACATGGCATCATTTTGGTCAATGGTAAGGTGCCACGTGGCCCAGTCATGGGCTGCCACGTGGCACCCCTTTATTGGCTATTGGTCTATTGGTTTGTTAATCAAAATTTTATGGGTCCGTGGGGGTCGAACCCCGGACCTCCCCTTTTGGCGCCGCGCTTTGGTAGAGTGTGGACTACCACTAGCCCACACGGTGTTTCTTATTAACTATATGCCTTGTAAAATATTTAAAGTCGAGCTATGTTGTAAATGGCAGGGGGTCAGGCCGGGGCTTAGCCCCGACCCACGGTTCTATGCTGTGAAACATATGTCCATACCCGTTGTAAAATAGCGCGCGGGGTTTTTAAAACTTGTAGCCCGCGGTTATATGGGTTACACCATGTGACTTTAATCTTAGCGCGGGAGTTGGGGTTTGGTCCATTTCAAATGGTTAGCCCCTGGTTTTGCATATGACCACACGGAGCGTGCAGGGTTTTGAAATTGGTTCAAACGGTTAACACATCTGCCCGCCACATGTCTCGTTTCTATTTGGCCTTGGAAACGGTTAGCTCTTTTGCTTTTGCGCGAGGTCGTATGGAGGACCTTGTGACCGAGAGCTTGGCAGTTAGGGGTTGGGCGCGCCTAACCGTCCTACAGTTTGGACAATTTTGTGGTTGTGTGCGTGTGTTGGGTTTAAGCACGCATTTTGGAGCGTGTTCTGGGTTCAACGTACAGGAGGTGCGTTTTGGCGAACCAGAGACAACAAGCTTGAAGGAAGAGAATGGCAGGAGGCCTATCTTCTTCATTTTTTGGCCAAATGAGGTGCCGTAAAAGCTCAGCTAGGGGTTTTTGGATGTTCTGAATCCATTGGCACTGTTTTTACAGCCATTTGAAGACTTCTTTTGTAGGTTTTTAACCATTGAAGTTTCAGGAAGCTTCAGGGAACTTGAAGCCCTCATTGATTGAGGACATATTTTGGTGAATCCAAGTTTGTTTTCTGTGACTGAATAGTCATTTTTGGCTAATTGTTATGCTCTGAACACATTGGGACAGGTTTCAGAGGCTTTTGAGAACTTTTACAGGTGTTTTTTCCAAAGCGAAGCTCAGTGAAGCTTATGGCCACATGTAGAAGAGGTCATGCCCGGATGAGCCATGATCCGTTTTCAGAGTTTTATTAATCATTTTTGGGGTTTTTATGTGTTCTGATCCCAATGGTATAATTTGTTTTTCCATTGGAGTTGAGCAACATCTTGTAAACGAACTTTTGACAAATTAATCCCAGAGAGCCAAGTCCATTAATGGAGGCTCAAGGAGATGTAGCCCGGAGAGGGGTGAACTCCTTTATCATCTTGTTATTGTTGTGAGTTTGATGGTTTATTTGCTGCAAGTTATGTTGTTGTGTTTTTATTTAAAGCACTTATTTAACCATTTAAAAGAACATATCCTCACACATGAACATTTAAAAGAAGATGCATAAACTTGGCACATAATCTATTTTGCATATTTTAACACATGAAGCAAGGTCCTGTAAAGTTTTATTTTAATGAAGTAGAGAGTGCTTGCATAGCATAACAAGTCAACCTTCTATTTTCAGATCACTACGTCCCTTCTAGCTGGGCTTCCACCACTTCAATCCTCCATCAAAGACAAGCTTATATAAGAGAGACAACGAGGTTCTCAATCAAGTAGGGAAGAGCTTGGGGGCTGAACAATTTGTTTAGACTTAAAAGGATAAAGGGATGCAGACTCAATATGAAGTGAATAATTTCTCCAGAGTAACTTTGCTCTCAAAGTTGAATTCTTCTCCTCTTTTCCACAGCTTGGATATGGTCCATTTATAGCCTTCAAATGAAACTGAAGGGCCGAGTCAAAACGTTTCCAATATATGGAAGATCAAGGATCATGGATCTCGTGACGTGACATGGAAACCCGTGGAAAAATATTATTTTTAGCTCTGGGAACTGCAAAAGGAGACTTCAAGTCTGCATAGGGGAAATGGAAAAAGACCTTCTGAACAAATTTGCATAGAGTGAGGAAAATCTTTCTATAACATATACTTACTAAAGTCATATATCAATTGTTAGGCATTTTATGTTCCTGTGTAACAAAATATTGGTATGGGATTATGTCCCTTCATAACAAAATATTAACTTAAGAAAGAAACTATTTTTGGCATTTTGGCATTGTGTCGGAGGTTTTCTTTTAGAAATAAATTTCTCAATTTTTTTTTCGATGTAAGAAGACCTTCAAATTTCCATCATACATTCAAATTTCTATCTTTCTCATGATATGTATTGAAAACAATTAAGGGAAAGCAAAAGAAGAAGAATCAAAGCAGAGAGCAGGCCGGTTAATTTTCAGTTTTCTCATTTCCAAACCATTTGTAAGAGGAATGAATAATGAACATAAACCATAAGATGATATATTACAGAATTTCTTCAATCACAATTTCAACAGTATAAATATCAGTATTGTAGTCATGACGGGTAACATAACTGCTTCAGTCATGATCAAAGTAACTAGACAAGTGAGTACCATTTCATGAGAAATAACAAGTATTTCGTTCATGCAACCTTGAATCATAGTCAGTAAAATTGAAATTTATTTTTCATATCGATCACCATGCATGAAGATCAATCTGACCTCAAAAATACCTTTAAGGTTTATCCCCAAAACACCTTAAGCTTAAAAGATACGAGAAATCTATACACTATGAGCGCAAAACATGGCGTCGATATTCCCCTAGAGCCCATATAGGAAAGATATTCCGATAAGCAGAGTAAGAGATCATACAATTCCTGTTGAAAACCCCCGTGATCTCCTGTAAGTGAAGAAACAATAAAATTAAAGGCAACATTAACAAATACTTTTAGCATGGACAGTTAAATAACGATGTAATATAGTCAAACAATGTAATAATGATGTAATATATGCATTAGAGCAGCATGCTGTGTCAACAATGGCAAATTAAACAGTAAATTAAACAGTGATTGTATTAAGCATAGTCTAAACATGCTACTTTTTGAACTTTTTCCAGTCACATTTTTCTGACCAGTTTTGCCTCAAATCTGGCCAAAAATTAAGAAGAATTGCTGAAATTGCAGATATCAATTGTTGAGATTGCACAATCCAGGTGCAATAGGTTTTTTTCAGGGCGCTGAATTCATTTATGCATTCACAAATGCAATTTCAGTAATGAAAAATTGTAAAATCACCGAAAATTACATAGCTGGATTCTGATGATAATTGCCAAAAAAAAAGTCCAAAAAGTAGAATGTTTAGACTTCTTCGTTGTATACTTAATACAAATTATTAATGTATGAAGAATTATGCTACCAAGTTGATCGTTGCAAGACTTATTTTGGAAAATGCACAGTTTTAATATTCTTTGATCGATACTTCTGATATGCTTAATTTATTGGAGTAAGAATGATGATACACAGTTACGAACAATGCATTTGTTATTGCTCACAAAAGGGTCTTTGGTCTAACTTCTATGCAACTATTTTTGTTGCAAATTTCAAGCTCTAGAAAATTGCAATCAGGAAACACATGTGCTTCCCATATGACATGCAAAGATTACAATCTTACCTGTTGTGGGAAATCACCATTCTCCATTTGTGAATTGATAAGTAAAATTGCTGCCCGATGAAGAGGTTCTGAATCCCTCAAAACCTAAGTTACTCCCAAAGGGAGAAAGCATAATTTAGCATCACTGTAATATTGCTTCAATTTATAATCCACAAAATCATTTCAAAATTGCCTATCTATGAAATCTAATGTCTTATATCTGCAGTAAGACAACCAGAAGTAGCGAAGCCAAATATAGGTTTCGAATCATGGGATACTTAAATCTAACAGTCAGCCTGAACAAAGAAGATTAATGAAGATTAAATATGCAGTGATGTTCACTTGCCTAGCTTAAAAGGAGCAGTTATCTTTATTGAATGTGAATTAGCAACTTTTTTTCCAATGAAACAATGTTTATAGAATACAAGTTTAGATACAAATGTATGGCCTTATATTCAGTATAGCTCGTGGGGGTGCCTGACTTCAGGTTTTTTATCCACTTCACTTTTGTAATGATGGTGTTCCATTTGGAAAAAAGTAACAGTAAAAAAATTTGTGCTTTCAGTTCAAATATAAAAAGAGCGTTGAAGCTAAAAAAATGATAAACTATAAAAGAGAATCTTTAAATTCTTACGAGGTTCGTACACTCACCTGGCCAGCGAAAATAAGAGCCAGCATAGCCCATGCTGTATTTACCAGGTGTGATCTTCCACCCTCCAATTGTGTATAGACCTGATGTAATAATGTTGATTTCATGCATTGAAAGTTGACAAGTAAAAAAATTAGTAGTTCCAAAAAAAAAGAATTAGAAAACATTAAGACACTCACATTACACTAAAACCTTGTCTGAGAAATTTACTGAGAAAGTACATGCTATGTATAATATATCTCAACTAAACTAATGAAGAAAACTAATGAAGAAAGGAACACAAGAAAGTTGAAAACGACCTAAAGATAAATATATGTTTATACTTTAAATTTTAGTTTGTAATTCTCATGAATTGTCCACGACCTAGCCTTCTACTTGAATTTAGTTGTTGCCATAAAGGAAAATAATGGTATCCCCTCTTTAAATCGCATTAGTAAAACTTATCTGCTTTCCTGCAGTGTCAAACAAATATGCATCAACTATGTCTAATTTAAGAAAGACAGAATTCCAAGATCTGCATTCATCACTTTGGTATGCCAAGTTAAGCAAGAGAAAGAATGTTGAAGGCCAGCAATAAAAGTAGCACACCAGTTTGAATTTGACTTTCCCCATTGCTTTGATTTCCTCACTTGCAAAAGTTTCCTATGTTCCAAATATCAGTACTAATTACTAATTTGATTTTCTCTTTGGAATGTTAAATTATTAAGAGATATTAACAATGAGGAGAACGATCTTTCCAATCACCATACTGCCCCCAAATTAGTCAAGGCCCAGCATGGCATGAGATCGTACATTGGATTTGTTACCCCTTATAGTACATGAGAGGCTTTTAGCATTTTCCAGTTGCACTTACCAGGTACATCTGGATGACACGGGTGATTCAGTCTTCAGATGCACTTAGGGGTTATTTTATGGACACACACAATTTCCCTGGCATTATCCTTACGGTAATTTGATGAAGACCATATTTGGGGTCCCAAAGATCATTGATTTTGATCCTTGGACTTGTGAGTTCTTTGGCCCACAGAAAGAACTGAAATGTCCCTAGCAGAAATAACACTCAGCAATCTCCTTATCCACTATAACCTGGTTCGCATTCAGAGTCTCTTCTCTATATCTCGACCCGTGAGGTTCATAGGAACCTCATTTTTCCTTTGCCCCGGTCTAATATTCAACGACAGCCATCGATTCTCCAAGTAATGGAAGTTCACAATTTCCTACTGTATGCTATCATTAGCATTAGATCGCCGTTGATATTTTTAGTGATTGTCGGTCGATCTCTCCCTTCGCTGGCCTGCGCCTCCTTTTCCCATTCTGACTTGCAATGATTGAAGAGGAGTCATGTGCTGCAAGAATAACTGCACTGGTAGCAGAAACACCAAGAACATTGATCAACTGTTGGTTTCTAACATTTGTCCAACCATCCGATACAATAGATACCCCATAGTCCCCCCATTCGTCTATAAACCATGTTAGAGCTCTTTGAATTTTTTCTTTTTCCCTGTCGAGTAACACAGTTCTATCTTTCTCATAGTTGGGGATTTTGTATCCTTTGGGGGATTCATTGATTCCCTTGACAAGATCATGCCAATAGGGGGAGCGAAGCACATTGAATGGGATACCACAAGCATAGAGAAATCAGACTACTTTTGCATCCACCTCATCCCTACCTCCAATATCAAGGAAATATGCTATTGTTCTTCTAGATCCAAAGGTTCCAGAACCATGGGAAGATGGAAATGTGTTGTCACCAAATCGAGAAGAGGCATGATATTCAAGCTTTTGTTTTTTACCATGCTTTTTTTGTGCAACTTCCTCTATTTTTATGTATTCTTGTCTCTCTTCCATGGATATATTAGGGAAAACGTTGATCCCAATGGACCCCTGTAATGTCCCCAATTTTGGACATTATTATGTTACAGAGTGTTATGCTTACCAGAGTAGCCAGATGGGGGTGACAGCGAGTTCAGGATATTTTGAGGGGTTTTATTGGGTCCGACATGCATCGTTCATCATATTTCATCATTAGGATCCATTCCGCACAGCTTGGCTTTGGTTTCGTTGCATTCCGACGATTTCCATAATTTTGAGTTATTATGGGTCATGTTATCCACTGAGTTGTAGCAGATGGATTTGAATATGAGCCTCCAGAGACTGAGAAAACAGATGCTCAAAATTCAGTGTTCACAAATTCAGCAGGTCTATCAGACCACATTTTTTTCGCATTTCCATCCCTCCGGGGCATTGTAATAAATGACTTAAGCATGAAAGTTATAAAAGACTATTGGCCACCTAAGACGTGGGCACGAGCATGTACTCTAGAGTGTTTTTTTTCACTTGTTAATTATTTCTTGCCTATCAGGTGATTAATAATTTCTAAGTTTTTTCACTCAAAGTTGACTCCAAAGCTGGAGTATGTGCTAGTGGTTAGGCCTTGGCATGGTATAACCAATTTCTAGTGTCTAAATGTATATGAGTTCATGCTAAGTCATGTCTATTGAGTCATATGGAAATTACGCTAAGTTCCCCATAGGTTTTTTTTTATGTTTTGGTCAAATAAAAAATTTCCCATAAAACAAACATTTTTAATGTAAAAGTCAAAAAAGTTGTAAAAAATGGCATTAGTCAATGTTATATGCCATAGTTGTGCTCGTTTTCTAAGCCAGAGAAACACCTAAACCCTTATCCTCCCTTTGTTGAGGAAAAAAAGTGATTTTAATCACTCAAAAATGTAATTTTCTCTCAAAAAGGCCAAAAGGGGATTTTAATTAATTTTCTTAAAATTTAGGGGAATCCCTAAAAGTTAGCAAACATGTTGGAAACATGTTTTGCCTTGTATGGAGTCCCGAGTATAGTTGGAAGAGGCTTCTCCTAGTGAGGGCGCATGGTTTGGTTGACATGGCATATGGGTGGAAATCCCAATGAGCTCACACGCTTTCCCTCTCATGGTTGGCGCATTCTCCTTGAGGGCGCTAATCCCAAAGCCCACGACTCCACCTCACTCACCTACCACCCTCACTTCACTCGCCCTTACCCTCACTCCACTCCCACATACCCCTACTTCACTTCACATCTCCTACCATCCACTCCACACTTCCCTTACTTAGCTCATGCGCATCTCCTCTCCCAACTCATGCACATATCCTCTCCCATGCGCCTTTACCTTGGGAACTTCACCATTTATTGTATAAATCAAGCTCGACCCTCCTCCATTGAGTGCAGTTGGAGCTTGGGTGACTTGATCATTTTGTAAAATTTTGCTATTGAATCAAAGACTTTGGAGGTCAAGATTTGGTGTGTAGTCTCAAATGTGTAGATGGATTGTTAGCTTATGAGGTAATATCATTTCAAGTTTCTTTATTGTACTTGCACATTGGCTAATGGTAAGGATATTATTATCCAATTGGAATAGATATTTCTTCTTGCTTGCTAGTCTATTTATTTGTTCAATGCATTTGATGCTTATATTATATGCTTCATTTTTGTTTAAACTAATGTGAAATGAAGTCTCTCTTGTAGGAAACACCATTGTTTTGCAGGTACTTGCGAAGAATTTGGAGCGTGAAAGACCCACTTTAGGAGAGTCAAAAGAGCTCGGTTGCTTCCTTTGCTCTCTCTAAAGGCATTTCAGATGACACTCTTCCCTCTTATTCACACCAGAAAAGGACTCCATAGCCCATGGGTTCATGAAGCTCAAGCAAAATGCTCTATAAAAAATCAAAACTTTTCTTCCCCTCTTTCTTTCTTTGGTTGCATGAATAGCTAGAACAAGTTTGAAAGTTACATTTTACTATCCAGTGTTTTCATGCAAAGTCTAGATCTAGTTTCAATTTCATTGCTAAATCTAAGTCTAGATCTAGTTTTATAAAGTATTTTTCTGATATTTATTGCTAAATTTTGAGCTAGAAAGTTGTTGATTGCTTGTTTTTAGTATCTAGTAAATTGAATGCTCTAAGTTTCTATTTTAGGACAGCAAACATAAAGCATCCAAGAAGGACCTAGTTAGCCTCCTTAAACTCTCTAAAAAAGCCCAAAATTTGTTTTTTATTCTGCATAAAAATTATAGAAAAACTTGATAAAAATTCTTCCTGCTCTTTTGCAAGTTTTATATCATTTTCTGTCAATACTAATAACTTCTCTTTGCTGGTTTTTAGCAGGTCTGTCACAGTACAAGGGAGATTTTGACCTTTTTGGGACCCAAATTGAAGATTTTTCACTCCGAACTTGACCCGTTGAAGACCAAGACTCAAGGAGTCTCTTTGTAATAGTTAATTTAGCATTGATCCAATTCTATAAGGATCCGAAAGTAAAAAGCTAAAAAAGAAGAGAAAAAAAGAGAGTCATCCTCTCAAAGTTTTAATAGGATTAATAAAAGCGGGCCTTTGGTGCCCAGTTTCTTCATCCCCTTTAGGGGGATTGGTGGTGTTCTGTGCTTGTCTCTTTTCATTTTCCTTGCAAGTTTTATCGTCTTATTTTTCTTACAAACACACAAGCTTAAGGGAAATCAATCTTACAAAGAACTCAATACTTTATGCACTTAAGCATAAAATAACTTCAATTTTTCATGCATGCTAGGTTAGATTTTTTTTTTTGCTCTTAGTAATTAAAAAATCTTTCAAAGTTTTCTACAACTCATTTTCAGTTTTTTCAATTTCAAGTTTTGTTTCCTTTATCAAATTTAAAGTAAACCTTCCCCGCAACAACCGGTGTATGCTCTAAACCCTTGCGAGCCTAGCTCGATCCTGGGATTCATTAGAACCCGAGTTGTTAGTGTGGAGTAGTATAATTAGGGAAACCTTAATAGTAGTTACCTTAATGCGCAGGAAAACGCCTATGGGGAGTGTGTGAAGTTAGACGGGAACTTTGAGATCTAGGTTCTCCTCGTGTTGGACATACGACACCCTTAGTGAACTTACTGGTGAAGCCCTGGGGCTTTGGTAGGTTGTCAGCAAGTTTCCAAACAAAGAGGTAACCTTTAAAGAGGCCACACATCTCTCATTAATCTACTTTCAATAAACCCTAATAAAACATGCATTCAACAACTGCCCACGACACTTTTAAGGCAGTGGTTCTATGGTTATATATTTATGTTTATGAGCAGTTGTTAAGAACCAAACATCAATATAGCATAGAAAATCCTCAGAAAAGTACTCAACGCCTTGAAAAAGAGATAATTTCAGATAATAAGCCTCTTCGAGGGGGCAACCTCCTTTTACCCCACTTAAATGTTCAAGTACAAGATGATTCAAAATGAAAATGTCTCCT
>JASDQU011245930.1:0-12696 GCA_032191745.1 Picea mariana | reverse complement strand
ATCATCATATAAAACCTTTACCATCTCCGACATGGCGAAGAAAGTCTTTTGAAACTCTATCTCGTCATGAGAAAGTCCCTCTTCTGATGCCCTCTTCTCACTTTGAGAAGTTCCCTTTCTTGATCCAATTTTAGAATTCTCTTCAACAAGATCGCATTCACCGCGATTCAGATTTTCCCTAGTAATCATGCAAACTCAAAAACCAACCGTCAACCTGCTCTGATACCGCTTGATCCGAAAAGATCTTTTAAGACTATGGTTAAGTTTTAAAACATGATTTCATTAACCATTTAGGAATTGAAGAAAGAGAAAGAAACTAATGATATAACATGGCAGCCATAATAAGAAATGCATATCTAAAAATAAGCACAAAGAATCAACAAACCATAATAGCAAAGTTGTTAATGGAGTTCGATAAGATTGCCTATGTCTTCGGGCCTTTGTCTCAGTGGGTGAGGCTTTCTTATTTATCTTCAATGCTTCAAAAGTACATCAGAAAAGTGTCAATTGGATTACAAGATGGTCTGGATGTGTTCTGCTTGACCTCAAGAATCCAACACAATTGACGGCACTGAAAATGGTTGAGCATAGCTTTAGGAATTGGTTCGCAATGTTCCCCTCCTCAATGGCTTTCCTACATAAAAATGTCTTTGGCTTCACAATTCTACAACATTTATCATGTTCTGAACTTCCCCTAAGGCTGCTAAGAACCTCTGGTTTATATAGATTTGAATTTGGTAACATCCTCCCAACTTCCTCCCAAGATCTGGCCTCAAAAAGGGCTCCAGATCCCCCAATAATGGACAAAATCCATTAAAAATAGGCTTAAAATCAAATAAAATCCAAAAACTTTAGAAATTAACCCACATAGGAAAAACTTCGGGTGCACAACCCCCTTTCTCTGGGCCCCTGGTCACATGTGCCCTGCCATGTGGATGAGGGCTAGGCTGGCACGCTCTGGCTCCTCCCGTCTTGGCTTCTGGTCTCATGGCTTGGGTCATATGGCCATGCCCTTAACACTCCATGCGTTCCCAAAAATCGGTTAGGCCCTAGTCTCTAGCCCCTGGTCGGTCGGGGTTGCCCCCTGCCAACCGGGCTTATCCCCATTTCTCCCGCAAACTCACAACAAAACAAAAGTCTGTCGCGAGTTGGTCAAGAACTACCTAGCAGCCTGACCAGTTCGTGTGGTAGTTGCGAAGACGCGGTGTGGGTGGAAGTCGGGTGTTCGAATCTTGTAGAGTAACAATTATTTTGACCTAGCCGACACAGGTAAAATCTGAGGTGCCATGTGGCGCCCTCTAATTGGGCCACATGTCACCCTCTGACTAGTCTGTACCATCACATTCAGCAACATAGTCATCGTCCATTCAGCCTGCCACGTCACCTCCGTACAGCCCAGTCAGCTACCACGTCATCTTCCGTACAACCCTGTCACCTACCACGTCATCTACCGTACAGCCACGTGTCATCCCACGTCACGTCCATACGACCCAGTCATCCTACCATGTCATCACCCGTACGACCCAGCTGTCATCCGTACTGCCATGTGTCAACTTTTCATTGGGCCACGTCATGTATGCACTGCCACGTGTCATTTGTACAGTGACACGTGTCAAATCCGCACAGTGCCAACTTGGCCCGAAAATGATGAATATGCGTGACACGTGTCACCTCCTGGTGATTCCATGTTAGCATGATGACATCATCATGATGTCATGCTGACGTCACCTTTCGTACTGTTGATGCCATCTTTGACTTTGACCAGTTGACTTTTTGCATGTTTGGGAATTTGATCAGAACGCGATAACTTTCTCATACGGTGTCTATTTGAGGAAAAATTTATATGGTCGAAATCAGCATGACAAGACAGACACAATGACGTTGGTTTCGTCTGATTCCAAGAACTTTGATTTTTAGGCCTTCCTAGATCCATTTTGGATCACGAAAGTACCTAGAGGATTTCCCGGGATGTGTATTCCATCGAGAAAAAAAATGCAAACTCTATTTAAAATTTTGACCTATAGCATATGTAACAATGTTGCTAGCTAGGACACAACCTTTTATTATAATATAATTTCCCCAATTTCGGTTAAAAAAAAATAAACAATAAATTAATTGGTTATCGCCAATGTTATTGGGCATTTGGCTAGTTTTGCGCCAGCAAGAGCCCAGTTCGAATCCCCCTAGGTGAGATGTGCTTATCTACGCTAACAAATTTACTAGGGATATGCCAACCATGAATGCGAGGAAAAATCCCTTAGGTTTCCCCACGAGGTTTTCCTTAGAAAAAAATCCAATGAATTAATAAAAAGAAAGCTTTGCTCATAAAAATGATATTGGGCTCTTCTATCAAGAGGTTATGACCTAAAGCAAGACAAGTTGTGAAGAAACTAGTCCCTATATTATTTGTCAAGCTAAATATCGAAGTTCACGCAACATAGTAGCAATATAATAGGATGTAAGCAATGTCATTTGAATAAAAACATATAGTCACAATATTTTGGAAAGAAACAACATTTTTTTGTAGTTACAACATGGATAGTCCACAAAGTTCTGTTAAAATCGAAAAACATAAGCATACAATGGTTTGAAGCAGCCAATAGAAATATAGGTTTGTTTTTGGTAGTTCAAGGGTTTCTATTCCCGAGTCTACCATTGTTGAGCAAATCCAAGTAATCAAGTGGCAAACAATTTTGACCTCTCTTGTAAATGTATAACCCTTCCCCAATAGGGATCAATAAAGAACAACAAACATTGTTTATTTTTTTAGAGAGGCTCATTTTTCAAATCATAGTAAGGAATTCCATTTGAAGATCTTTCATATGCCATGAGGATCATATGGCATTAATCAAATGCTATGGCATATATTAGAAATAAAAAATGTGTTCCATAAATGCCACGTTCTGAGAATTTGATAGAAGGATTTAATACTTCCACAAATGTGTTTCATAAACAACAATCTAACTTTGGGCATGGTCATGGGACTGGCCTACTACATTCATGGCTACAAGTTGCAATATTGAAGCCTATTCAATTAAATAATTTGAAACTTTGAAGAATAACATGGTTTTGAAATGAGAACGATGCAAGAATGTCTACACCACAAAACCTTGTAAAACTCTAAACATAAACTTTTCAACTTGATTTGAAAGCATGTATTTAAAGTTCATAGATTGGTGTCATTGTAGAACAAAAATCTACAAAGCTAGAAGAATTATAAACACATTCCATAACTCATAACAAAGTTTCCAATTTGATTTGAAAGGCTACATTAAAATTCCATAGCTTAGTATTATTGTAGAGCAAAACTTTGAAATGATAGAAGTATTTAAAACAAGTTCCCAAAAACATTTGTAGATACCAAATCTAGGCACCATGGAAATGGTCTCATAAAACCAACAAAAAAATATTTCCAGGTACTTAGAATGCATCTGATAATGCTAGGAATAAATGCAGGCCAATACCATCCATTCCTTCTACACCAGTGAACAAGTGTCTTGGATTAACACCCATAATAGTTACAAAATTGTGAACAAACAATACTAAGAAGAGAAGATGCTAGTATCTAAAATCTGTAGTGAATTACAATTTTTGAAATTGACCAAACTATGTTTCCCTGCAAATTATAGTATTGAAATTAGGAGAATCTATAGAATGGACGCAATGCAAATTCTAGATCTTAAAAACAAAGCATCCACATAGGCTAAAGAGAATTGAAAAGAAGTGAAAGAGAGAAACATTAATAGTATTGTCCACATAACAAAGAGAATACACACACACACACACACACACAAAATAAGATGACAATTTTCAAATAGATCTAATTCAGATTTCTATTGCTTCAACAAGCATAATGATCCAAGTCTTCATATTGATTGCAAGCAACAACTCGTTAGATTAAGTCAAATTGAAGGCATGTTGTGTTTTTCTTTCCAAGGTTTTCACAACTAGAAATAATACCACTAGTAAATCCAAAGATGGGTTTGAAATTGTTTATCCACTACATGTATGTTGTCTACATAATTTCAAATATAAGAAAGAGAAGCTAGTCTAGAAATGGCATCATTGGATTCAAAGTTTCCCCATTTATATAATTGACATTACCTAGCTTTAGTGTGAACAATCCTTTGTAACCGAACTTGCACAATGGAAGACTATCCATGAAATGTTTTGTGTGTATTGTTCTTAGTACATATCGACAAACTCTGGAGTTTTCACAAGATGCATTCTAATGTCCCAACTTCTTTGTGCACGATGAATTAGATAGCATATTCATGGGTACTCGGTGTATCCTCATTGCATCTTGTGGGATGGGAGGAGGTAATAGCAACATGTTAGTGTTTTTTTCTAATATAGAGTGCAAAGAAGAGCAATATCCCAAGAACAATGATGAAAGAATGGAAATGGTTGAATTAAATGGAACAACAAATGGATTTTTTCCTAGTTTTGTGATTCCACAAACTTCTTCAGCTATGTATTTGAAGAATCATCATATAAGACATCAACAAAGACAAGCAAATTCTTTGACAGTGTCTTGAGCCATTCCTCGCAACATTTTTAAGAGACATGTGGCTATAGATTTAGATGCTAGTTGTTCTTGAAATTGAAAGAAAAGTTGTTTGTAGCTTTTGTTCATATGCACATGCATGAAAAGAAAGAGTACATTTTAGTGTTTTGTTCGTGGGACAGGGATATACTTAAACTATGCACATTCTAAAAAATAAAGGCATAATATTTTCACAATCAATGTGGGAATTGGGAAATAGATTCAAAAGGAATGAGCTTTACAATTGCTTACCATTTTGTGTAGTACCATCCTTCTTAATGATTTCATATTGCCTATTGTTTTAATGGATTTACAACAAAACCAACAATATATGTGTTAGTTGATGCTTATATATTAGAAATAGTGGTGTCGAACATAAGTCTATGGAAGTTACAAATTTGTGTGATATTTTGAATAGAAGATCATGAATTCAATAAGAGATAGCATAGTGCACCACATCTATCATATGTTCACTTGTCTTTGAATTCAAATCCTACTACACATACACCAATGCCACAATAAATTTGTGGCATAAAATGTGCACTTATAGCATTGTTGATATTCACAATTATAGTATGTTGTGTATCAAATGCTTAAAACATCATAATAAACCAGCAATACACACCATGTACAACAATGTGAGCATGGAGTGCAACTCCAATATAGATAATATATATGAGTTACACAATATCTCCTTAAAGAATAGGAGAGCCTCCTCCAAATATCCAAATACATTCATACATCACAATTCACATGTCCTCAATAATGATTACATGATATCTATATATACCTATTCACACACTACACATGAGACCATGTTACTATTAGGCTGTCCCTATTACATATATATTTATACACTACATGTACATTTAGCCCCATATATCCCCTCCCCCTCCCTTTGGGGTCATATCATATACATTTAACCCCATATATGCCCCCCTTGGGTCATAATATAGTACCCTCCAAAAAGTTGTCCTCAAAGCTTTGCAATTAAAGGCTTCACATGTGATGAAACCAAGCAATATCATTTTATTATGTACTTGCTTTCTTCTTTCCATTGACTATGATCCATCCATCCAAAATCAATTATTTTCGGCCATAATCCTTGGTGGCTAGTTGTTGCATAATTTTCTTTCCCTTGATTCCATGTATTGTTGTTGAAGCTTCTCCAATTTGTAGTAGATGTTGGTCTATGATAATATCTCGTTTAATAATGGTTTTGTGATGCCTTGTTCCATGAATATTGATAAGTATTCCATCTTCTTCCTTGACAATGTTGATATCGACCTTCTTGTCTTCCTTGAAATCTTTTATAGTAATGAGGGTGTCGATATGGTTTCACATTTGACGATTTTCCTTCACTTTGCACATGCATTTCATCAATATTATTTTCAGAAATAATGGAATCGTCTATCCTCTTTGCTTGGTCTTTGATTACTCTAGCCTTGGAGATAATACCATCATATTTGGCATGTACATCCTCTGTATGAAGTTCAACTTATTCAAGTATCTTTTGGTGACCTTCTTCAATCGTGTCTTCTTTCTCCTTTTGAAGCTACAATGTCACCCCATTTATCAAATTCCGACGTCCTTCTTCGATTCTGGATTTCATTTCTAATTTTACCTCATTGGTATTTAGGGATTCCTCAACCTTGTTGCAAATTTCCCCTTCAAGTATTTTGGTAGATTCTTCATCTAATATCATTTATTTTTCTTGGTTTTGACAATGTTTCTCTTATTCTTTCAATCTCTTAAGTTCATCCAATATTTTTTTTATTATGGTTTCATAATCTACATATTTATTCATCTTTCTTTTTCAATTCTTCCCTTACCTTGTCCTTTTGTCACTTCCCTTTACTACCCATTCCTTGTTTTAATTTTTGAACTTCTTTAACAAGTGTTTCATTAAGGTCTCGTATCTTAGATAGATCATCACCCTTATTCTTGATCTCTTCTTTTTCTTCTTTTAACTCCTCTTGAATGTTATACATCTCCTCCCTATTTGTATCCATGATCCATTTATGTGAGAAGAGTTTTTCAAAATTTTCCCATGTGGGGGAGAATCTAGTACCTTCATCAAGTCTATCCCACCACTTGAAAGATTCACCATAAAACTTAAGGCTTGCCCAAAAATGAGTCTTACAATATTCTTTTACCATCTACAACCATTCCACGGGATTTATTTCATATTTATCTTCATCTCCTGTAAATCTAGGTATTGTCATTGATTCTTAAGTGAGGTCTAACCACAATCCTCAACTTAAAACATAAATATATTGAAAACAAGATCCAAAATGGTTATAATTATGTTTTTAACATATTATCATGTGTTTCTTATTTCCAATGGCTTTTGAATCAGCTCAATCAGACATCACAATCAAAAGTTATGATAGTTTTAAGTGAACATACCTTTGAAACCCTAATTTGGAGTTTGTCCTTCTGGTCGACCTTCCTTCTGATGCATTTATGAAATTTTGCCCCCTATAAGTCTGAAATTTTAGCTTGCAGTACTATGATATGTCCTCTCTTCAATTCCATAGGCCTGACCAAAATTTGATGTGCCAAGTGAAAGCTATGGTAACTTTCCCAAACCTTGCCAATTTTTGGCCTTTTCTGGAGAGCGACTTGTACAGAATGCCATGTGTCCAATATTTAATACCTAATTCTGAAAATTGTACCAGAAATATTATATACTATGTTATTTTAAATAGAATTGATGTCATCCTCGCTAAAGAAGATATGATTGTTTTACCCGGAACACATGTTTAAGACTAGTTATAGGACTAGTAAAAACCCTATCTTCCACAGAGTATATCTTTGAAACTATAATGACCCAAAAGCCGAAATTTGTACCACATATACCTTGATATGTCTTATAAATAACACCCAAGTTTTTTTTTCTTAATCATGCCAAAAAAAAAATTATAGCGAAAATCCTGGAAGACGACTCATTTAAAATTGAATCCAGGATGAGTAAAAAATCCTATCTTCCATAGGTTGTATCTCCGAACGTGTAATGACCCAGAAGCTGAAATTTGTAACACAGATACATTGATATGTCTTATAAATAACCTTCAATATTCTCTATTTAAATCATCCCCCCAAAAAATGTTATAGAAAAAATGCTAAGATGACTTGCTTGGAGAAGAAAAACCCTAGGATCGATGCTCTGATACCAAATGTTATGTTCCAAATGCTTAAGATATCAGAATAAAATAGAAGTACACACCATGTACACCAATGTGAGCCTGGAGCACAAATCCAAAATATATAGCAAATATGAGTTATACAATAAATCCTTAAATAATAGGAGAACCTCCTCCAAATACTCAATTACATTCATACATCACAACACATCTCCTTAATAATGAATACATGATCTCTACATATACCTATTCACACCTACACATGAGGGCCCTTTACTATTAGGTTGACCCTATTACATGTATATTTACACATTGCATGTACATTTAGCCCCATATATTCTCCCCCTTGGGATTATATCATATACATTTAACTCCATATATGCCCCCCTCATGTCATAACTTAGTCATTTGGCCATCTATATACGCTAGTTTAACATGGACAATATGTTCATTTGCTAGTGAACTTGTATTTTTGTTTTGGGTTTTTCCATATAATGCTAAAACACTGCTTTCAAAATCTTATGTGGTTCTTCTTGTGCATATCTTAATTATAGAAGTTGTCGCATAAGCTTTGTCTAGGATTATGGTGAGCAACAAGGTTAGCACATGCCATGTGAAAAGTTTGGAATGCCTAGAGTCTTTGAATGGAAACACTCTACATGATACTGAAATATACATTACCATTTTGCATGTTATTGTAGATTATGAACTATTGACACTATCATTGGATAGTTCCATAGTTTCCATGTGAGTGCCAATATGCAACGACTATTAGGAAAAATTGAAATCAATAAAGAAATACACGACATGAATAGAAGATCAAAATGGGAAATCAAAAGATTGCAATATGAGGTTAAAGGGTGCAACGAATCCAATATTGTTCCCCTTAGGCAACCCATATCTAAGCAAATGGAAAATTGTTGTCCCTGACTTTGTAGGAACTTGTATTACATATATATTGAGGTCATTTTTTCCCTAATTATTTACCTTTGCAAATATAAGTGAAGCATCATCAGAGATGATGGTAGCCACATGATTGCATGAGCTCATATTTTTTTATGCACAATTCATGCCAAATGCAATGATACATAGATCGCATCACAATTACTCCAATATGAATATGACAATGCTCGACATGAAGAGTTGTGCAAATGGGATAAATAATAGGTGTTGTCTTGGCATGATATTTGCTCAATGTTGCATGTAGTTGTTGTGATTGCAAGTAAGCTACTAGTTGTTTGGTTTTTCCTAAATTTGCATGGAGGTCGACATTAAAGTCGCCAACAACTACACAATGGAAATCCCTATGAACTAATTTTGCATTGGTCATTGCAATTATGTTAGTTATCAATGCAACACATAAGAATGGATCAACGTGTATGTGCATGTTGTTAGCACCGAGAGTCACCCTCAAACTGCTAGAGGATAATCCCAGTGCCGATAAAAAATGTTTGTGGAGGTAGGTTTATGAGTGGAGGTCAAAAGGACAAAACTCAGTACAAGTATGTTTTAACGCAAAAACTGGACAAGAAATTCACTGGGAAATGAGGACCTCATTAACTTCAGTCAATGATTTAAGGTTAAAGGTGAGCAAAAGGAAGACTTAGTGAGAAAGGTGGACAAGTCTTCCATGAGCATCCGACCTTCAAGCAGCGTGGTGAAGAAAAAGTTAGGCACAAGAGCACTCTTGAACTCAAGTTTCAGACATTGAAATCTATCACAGTAGCATAATAATCAAACCTCCATTACCATGCGACTACAACAAATCGTTTGGATCTTCCATGCACGAGCATTTCAGCATAAGAAGGAACAAGGAAACAAAGAAAATACTAAAACATGTCACAACAGTACTATAATCAAACCTACATTACAATACAACTACATCCCTCGTCTGGATCCTCCATGCATGAGTGTTTCAGCACAGATTAAACAAGATGATGAAAAAAATCAACTTCTATTAATGCGAAAGTCTCAAGTCTCATACAAAACCAGAGAACAACTATGTTATCAAAGTATTACAAAATAGGGAGCTTTGCTCAACCATTGACAACTGTAAGAAAATCTTGAACTGGTCTATTTATACTCAGATTTGTCCACAACTTCCAGGAGTGTGATCTAGCCATCCCATTCAAGGATTAATGTATGTGAATCCTTTTGTTAGACTGTGCGTTTCCTGTTTTCAGACGCAAGCTCGGATCAGTATGGGCCTGCAAGAAGAAATTGTCCATCGTGGTACCTCGGGCTGACAGTCCTGTCTCCTCGGCCATAGTTTCCAAGTTTCCTATTTATGGATTGAGTTGAGGTTTCAGTTACCAGTCCCTCTTTTCTTAATTGATCTCTCATCAGGATCAGTGTAATGTTCCCAAGCCAATATACCAGGAACATCATGTCTTGCATGAATTTTAAACTTTTTTTGGTTGTGGCATTTCGTCAAACACTTTGTTGATTTACTTGTTTGTATGTGTGTGTTTGCATATTAACCTCTTAAATTCGGCCTTAGGTTTTATATTCAGTTATCACACATAGATCTACATATATACTCAATGAAATACAAGATCTAACCATACACAAGATATGAAACCCCAAAAGCATAGATCTGACCTTTATTATTATGAAAAGCAAGAACCTGATACAAAGTGGATGCAGATCTGGAATAACATCAGATAGCGCCAAGAGATAATATGCGAGCTGCTATAAAATGCTCCCGATAAGACAAAACAAGCCTCCAAAGGCTGAATATACAATGAATACCAATACAAGAGAGATATGGGTCGTATGAAGTGCCAAACCTCAAGCTGGATGGTGCTACGCCCTGCTAGAACACTAAAGACCCTCAATAATTCGGCCCTACTG
This sequence comes from Picea mariana, assembly GCA_032191745.1. NCBI lineage: Eukaryota > Viridiplantae > Streptophyta > Pinopsida > Pinales > Pinaceae > Picea > Picea mariana. The sequence goes on along the minus strand of JASDQU011245930.1, from coordinate 2,151 downwards.
TCAAAGACCTCCAAATACTCCGCAGAAAATGTCAAACTTTATACTGGGATGAGTAGAATCCCCTTCTGAAATATCAGATCGAAATACCAAGGGAAGCTCCTCCAAATGTTGAATCCTCCAATGGAGTTGTGCCCTCCTGAAAACTGTCAAACCCTACAATTTCGGCCCTGATGAAGGAGGCCTCCAAATTCCTTGAAACTTGATAGAAAGGTAGATCGGGACACTACAAGTCACTAGGTGAAGTCTCAGGGTCAGATTTGAAGTATAACCCCTCCAAACTGATTAGATCTAATCTTAGAAATTCCCTCCTACTCTCCTATTCGTCCTAATGCTCTAGGAAATCATCTCTACCATAGAACTCTCTCAAAAAGCACCATAAATGATGGTGAAGACCCTGCAAGAAGAACACAGATGCTCAAATCTCTAAAATCCCCTCTCCTTGGCTAGATCGAACCTTCCTTCACTATATGGTGTGCCCCCCTTGCTGGAAACCCCCAATGGTGCGACATCTCTTTCTTCTTGTGTCTGTGGCTGGTGTAGAACCCTTCTGCACTGAGTAGATCTTAACTAGAATGGTGTGGGAGAGTATTGCATCTCTGCGACCAAGCTTGATACAAGCTAGGAGGAATATTTTACCACTAAATTGTCCTCTAGGGTTTGTTAAGTCAAAAACCTCAAAACCCCCAAGGTATGGGCTCACTAGCTAGAAGCCAGATATCAAGAGATAACCATCCATGAATGAAAGTGTTATCACTGAAATTTTGTCCGCACATGGCGACAAGAACTCCGCATCGTCAAAACAGCAATGAAGTCATTCATGGCACTGAATTAATTTCACATCATTCCAGAAGGGTCAAAAACTATACAAAGTAACCAAAAATTGAAGGGCGCTTTACAGTAGTTTGGTGCGTGCGCACATGCACAGAACAAGAACGTACTATGCGCACATGCGCGAACGACGCGCGACTGTTAGCGCAAAAACCCGTGCACCTGCTAAAACGACGCATTTATTGAATTGGTCGGCCTCCCAACCACTTACGGACCAGCTCCCAATCTGATTTGACTCCCAAATCCGAGTTGAATCCGCAGGGTAGGCGGGTTAAAGACCTAATGCAGCCCTAAAGAGCCCCTTTTCACATTTTGAAGGGGTTACATAATCGCCCGATGATCTGCTATAAAAAGCCATGAAGAAACATCATTTTCTCAAGGAATTTCATGTATTGTTATGCTGCTAAGATTGTCAAGGACTCATTCTTTGACGATAACACATTGGCAACATTTCACAGAGCCATTCACCTCTCCATTGAGTGGATGTGCTGGGAGTTCTTTCACCATCATTCTCAGTTCTTTGCATTGTAAGGAAAGCAAGTTTGTGAGGGCCTCAAGAGCCTTCCTTTGGGGGAAGAAGGAACCACTGTTCTCTTCCTTCATTGTGCTCTGATTTCATCAATTGACCAGCTCAAAACCATTGGTGATATCGGTCTTTTTTTGTGTTTGTTGTTTCTTTATCCGTATGCTCACAGTTTTAGTTTGTTTTAATTTAATTCTTGCTTATAGTTTGTTTCGTTTTCCTCTAACCTTTCCTTCCATAGCTGTCATGCTCTGCAAGACCCAACAGGGCATGTAAGCACCCTCGATTTTCTCACTAGGTGATGAATTGGGTGCAAACAGACTGGCAACTCCACTGGGGAGTAGGTATCAATTCCTCCCTCATTTGGGTTTATTTTTCTTTCCTTTTGGTTTTATTAACTTGCAGGGACACAAACCGGCCTCTGCCGACCTGCTAACCAGTCGATTCACAGGAGAATTGAGAGAAATCCATCCGGATTTTCTTTCTCGGTCACTTGTCACAGGCGCACGGGTATTCCATCCCACAGTCGAGCATATCGCGTGCATGCGCCTGCACAACGTTCTCTCTATGCGCGCATGCGCTTTAGTTCTCAATTCTGTCAGCGCGCAGGCGCCATATGCGCCTCTGTCTACACTGGAGGCCACGCATCTGAACTAAATTTCACATTGTAAGGTTTTTGGATGTGGGGAAAGTCATTTTCCTTCTCAAGAATGATGTTATGCATGCTCTAAATACTGCACCACTTAGACCCCTCAACTTATAAAGGGGATAGTCAAACAAACATAAGCACTTAGGTGGAT
>JASDQU011245927.1:6245-25143 GCA_032191745.1 Picea mariana | reverse complement strand
ATGAAGCTTCCTCCCTTTACAGTGCACCGAGCATGATTGCTTCCAATGTCGCCACTAACGCTGGAATCCAAAGTGAACTTATTCATGCATAAGATAGGTAACATTCGATTCATTGTTGTCGTGGGGAGTTTTCCCTTCTTGACCACATGTTTCCATCTCAAATAAAATATTAATTATGCAACAAATAGCTTGTATGTGGACTTTCCTAGCAATGACCTTTAGATGTGAAAGAGACAAAAGAGCCAAAGTGATAATGTGCTTTTTGCTATTGAAGAGAATTTTATTAAAGAGATTTTTTTTGAGTTTACTTTGTTTCTCTCATTTCAAACATAGATACACGTGTTATGCTATTATGTTCGATACATTTTATTTGTGCAAGCAAAAACATACATTTCAACAAATCAAATGTGAAAGAGACACAAGAGCGAAAACGATAATGTACTTTTCTCCTATTGAACACAAATTCTTTAATTTTCTTTTGTTTCTGTCCATTCAGACATAGATAGACATGTTACACATTCACTATGTTTACATCACTAATCATTTTCCCTTTTTCTTGATGGCTTAAAGAGTTGCGATCAATTGACATTTCTGATCATTGATTTCTACCAAGGAAGTTTCACAAATATCTTTGAAGGTGATGTTCTATCCTTGTACAACCTAGGTTAAAGTACGGAACCTAATTCACCTACCAAAACACATCGTTTTCATGATGGTTTGGTTGATATACATGGCCAGTTGACTATTATTATTAATATTGGAAACAACCAGCTAACTATGACTATTAATATTAGAAATGACCTCATACCTCGTTTTGTGTCTTGGTTTTTAGTTGGATCAAGTGTTTTTTCACAAATTTTATATTCAAACAAAAAACTACATATGACAGAGGCTATTAAAAGTATTTTATACATCTCACTGCAAATAGCACCATAGCACCATAGAGAATATACCTCTAGTTTTCCATGATTGAAGGTTAGCATCAAACACCACTCTACATTGATTGATAACATCAAAAAGACAGTTTTTTGTTCGTACTATTGCTGCCATTGTGACAAGATGCCATCAAAACAAAAGCTAATTTTAGCTAGACATAAATGATGGTGAAACTATGGATGATAGTGCAATTGTAAGTGCTACTTTAATTTCATGTTTCTTTTCTTTTCTTTCCTGTCTCTTTCAAATTGTTCTCTCACACTTAAGTTTTTGGACATGAATGAAATCTTACATGCAAATTCCTAGATTGTGGATGATAATAAAAAATGGTTATTTTGTTTTAGTTATAATCCAGATTAAAGTTTAAAAAAACTATTCCTTCAAGTCCAATGACAACTTGGATTAGGACCCATTCTAATGTGCTTATTTAAAAATTTTGTGTGAAATGGGACAAAGGGATCACGTAGTTTGCATTCTAGAATGTCAACATATGTTGGTATGTTAAATGATGAGTGTGGGAAAGAACAATTGAAAGCCCTTTCATATGCCAGTTTGTAGGAATGCACCTACATCTTACAATCATCTACCAAATTATTCTTTGTTTATTATTTGTTCTATTACTATTATAGATTTTGTTTTTTAAAAAATCTTAGTATTCAACCCACCTTTGAAAAAACCGAAAACAAAAGCTAAAAAACAAAAATCCATAGCATAGGTTCATGGTGTTCTAAGAACAAAATGTGTGTATGCACCTTCACTTGCAACATTTTGTAGAAAATGTCACGAGTTGATTTTAATAGTGTGTCTTCCATTGAATGGTTCTTGTTATTGCACAAAATGCTAGCAATATATAATGTTCTATTTTGATCATATCCTACTAGTGTGTCTTCCATCATTTTTGTTATTGCACAAAATGATAGCAAGATACAATGTTCTATTTTGATCATATCTTCCAACGTATGTTAGAAAAAAAAGATAAGGAGATCAAGAAATCAACTACACTTTGTAGAAGCCACTTTTTAAGAAGACTTTCCTAGAGCTTGGTGAAATTCTCTATAAACAATACAAAAGGGACATATCTCCTTGAATCTTCACCTTCTACATAAGTATCATAGAAAGGGGTAATTCACAATGACAATGGATGATGTCATCACAAATATTGAGCTAGAAAATTGATATGCAGGTTCTATTGAAGTATGCCTAAGCAATGTCCACAAATATTGTCGACCTTTGAGTCTACCTACTATTACTAGATACACATATTATTTTGTGCTGGTCATAGTACCTGTTTCAACATATTCATATTATGTTTAATATTCTCCAACTTTAGTGGCTCTTCTCAGTGCCTTGCATTACAAACCTTGTAATTAAATTTACTCAAATTTTCTTCAAACTTCATTACTACTCTATGCATTTTGTCTCTATAAATATGAATGCCTACTTTTATTGTACACAATTGTTATAAATATGAATGCCTACTTTTATTGTACACAATTGTCACACAATTGTAAGTGACATATGGCTAAACACAATTTATCTACTATGATTTTGGATCATTGTTTGACACAAACTATGTGGATTTCTATTATTCTTGTTTGCAATCTATGTTCAATTATTTAAATGTAGATGAATGACATCCTTTTTTGATGGTAATTGATATTGTCTTCTTTGGTAGTAACTGATATTCACTATTCTAAATTTCCTTTTTGTCACTTTGATGTCATTGGAGGACAAATTATTGTATTACAATCTGAGTTATGTCAATTCACAACCTCCTAAGGGGTGGAAATCATAAATGATTTCCACTAGTAAACACGAAATTCATTCCCTAATATCTATTTAGGGCAGTGTACAATAAACACATTCCTATGATTGTTTTTATGTCCCTTCCATAGCAGGTACATTATGTTTTGGGTCATTTTGATTATTTGAGCACACGATTTCTGAGGCGTTATTACACGCTTTAACCTAAAGTTTTTTAACCTCATGATTGCATCATATACAAGAGCCAAGAGGGCGACAGCATTAATAATTGTCTGACAGTTCACTGCAGTCTATGCTCTTCTCACCACACCGCAGTCGATGTGCAGTCATCACCACCTGTTTGATCCTCTTGCCCCCACCATTGCTATTCAATTTCTAGCCCTGATGAGTGCCATATGTGTGGCTTGGATAACAAGAAACTCCAATGTTATACCTGCTTCATTCTCATTTTCTCATGCTCAATCACACGGAGATGGTCCAACATATTCTTAACTAGTGTCATATGCTTGTCGATGATATTCTCTATTTCCATTGTCCTACAGGCTTTTCCCTCTTGATTCCACAATGCATGTCTATTTTTGAATGTGAGATCCCCCTTGTTAAATATAATGTAACCTCAACAGTCTGATTGTACACTGCCAGCTGTCCTGGCCAACTGTACTTTCTATTCTTGATTTGCTTGAGCCTATTTAGCTCAGCTATTTCCCGTTGCATTGTACACACTCTTCAGAACTTCTTCTCATTTGTACTTTCTTCTTACATTCTAATATACTATTTTCTGTTCTATTCTTTCTCTCTGCATTTCTTGCTTCACAATTTATCATGGTATCAGAGCTTTAGCAGTAAGCCTCTTCACACAGTATGGAGAGCAACACGATCCTCACAGTGCAGAGCTTCACGGATCTTGAGAGCACGCGACATAGTCTTTTTCATAAAGCTTGGAGAGTCGTCCGTCATACTCTCGAAAGATCCTCGCAGGAAACTTCCACGAGGAAGCAGACCATCTTACTTTCAAAAGATCATTATAGGAAGCTTGCACAGGTTGCAGAGCGTACTACGCTCGAAAGAACGAGGAAGCAGAGGCCGAGAAAGAAGAAACTTTAAAGATTCTTGCACATTTTTTCAAGAATCGTCAAAGATTGACGAAGAAGAGCTGAAGAACGGAAGAACGTTTAAAGAACTCTAAGAATTCATTCACAATCGTTAAAAATTGCTGCAGAAGGCAGCACTGTTTAAAGTTTTTCGAAATTCGCTCAAATCTGTTAAAGATTGAAGCAGTGAACAAAGAATTTGTGAAATTCTTTCAAATCTTTGAAAGGTTCACAAATTTTTTCTTCCGTAGGAGAAAATTCCTTCAAAGGCAGTAAAGATCGCGTCTAAGGTGAAAGGAATAGCCATTGCGGCCATAAGATTCGTCCTGCGAACGGATCCGAAGCAGGAAACCAGTTTAGAAGGGACGAAGAGAGCGCGGAAAAGGCGAAAGCATTTCAGTCGTTTGATCTTGCGTAGAGGCTCGACAACCATTGGATCAGTGAGAAGGTGCACGACGTTTAATCCTCTGGAGCACACATGAGAAATTTTGACTTGAGAAGTCCCGACATCATTTGGACCGTCCATCAAGAAACACGTGGCGAGATCTCGACATTCCGTGACTCGCAGGTGTAAAGGTCAGAAGACATGTCATGAGAATTCACGAATCTCGAAATCACGAGTCATTCTGGATCGTTGGATCAAGAAATATCATGAGCCGTCGATCTTATCACATCGCAAAATCGGTAATCGGGAGTTAGATGCGCAAAGGTGATTGCACTCCAAAAACTCCGATACGTGATATCACGAAATCCCGAGAGGACTTGTGAGCCGTCCATCTCAGAGGACAGGTGGCAGCAGATCCGAGTGCTATCAAATCGGCATATCGGAGTTCGCGATTTTGAAAGACCATCGCAACAAGAGTTCTAAAATCACGAAATTGTGATTCACAAAATAGCGATAAGATCACAGTCGTCCATCTGTTTGGACACATGGTGGACATCGAGGAAACCGTCGGCATTTCGGCATCTAGGGTTTCAAGTTGACAGAGAAGTTGTGTCAACGGAGCATCGCAAGTCGCGATATCCCGAGGTTGAATCAGGACCGTCCATCTTGTGAGGACGTGTGGCGTAAATCTGAGGACTCGGGAAAAGTCCCGAAAAGGAAAGGGCCATCGGCACATCGAGATTCGGTAAATCACAAATCCTGAGGACAAGTGATCGAGTTTCTTTGTGGTGAAAACCCCGTAAACGATCGGAGCCATCCATTTTGAGGAGACACGTGGGTGAGATCGGGAGAGTCAATCGGCACACCGGGGTTCGGTGTTTCGCGGATCTTGGAGACGAGACGTCCGGAACACTTCAAATCGCGATATCGTGAGGAGAATTCAGGACCATCCAATATAGAAGGACGCGTGGCGGAGATCAAAGCATTTGGGGAAAGTCCCGAAAGGAAAGCGCCATCGGCAAATCGGAGATCGGGGAATCGAGGAGTCAGAAGAGCTCGTCATCAGAAATCGCGAAATACCGATTCGCGATATCCAGATAAGATCTGGACCGTTAGATCACAGCCAGATCTGGACCATTAAATTGTCCAAAGGCAATTTTCGCATTTCGGCTAATTGAAAGGCAAAAAAATCGTAAAAGCCCGTAGCACTTTAACATTAAGGTGCGTGATCACATTGCATGTTGACTAATGCCAAACTCAAGGCCGATAAGCTCCCTTCGGCCATCGGCAAATCGACGTTTCGACGATCGGAGGTAAATACGAAATTTCCCTCTATTTTTTCTGCAATTTTTTTTTATGGCGTCATCTAGCAATTTAGGACCAACTCAGGGTCCGATTCTTCTGGGAAAGAATTACGAGTTTTGGTCTCTTCAGATGAGATCATTCTTGCAAGCACAAGAGTGCTGGGAACCAGTGGCTCTTAGATATGTGGAACCAGATCCAGCCGCCCTTTCTGCCATGACAAATCCGCAGAGAATTACTCAGGCAACACTGAGGAACAAAGAAAATAAAGCGAAATTCTGGATTCAGAATTTTGTGGATGATCCGATTTTCTCAAAATTCACAGGGGCTGGTACTTCCAAACAGGCCTGGGATATTCTTAAATCTTCCTACCAAGGAAATGATAGGGTCAAAACAGTTAAATTGTAGACCTTGAGGACACAATTCGAGACTTTAAGAATGACAGAGTCTGAAAATGTGGATCAGTTCATGATCAGAGTCATGGGCATCGTAAACTAGATCAGACTGATTGGCGAAACCATCACTGATCAACGAATTGTTGAGAAAATTCTCAGAAGTTTACCAAAGAAATTCGAAATGGTTGTTACAGCAATCCTTGAATCCAAGGATCTGTCGAGATTTTCAACAGATGAATTAATTGGTTCTCTGGTGACACGTGAGACCAGACTGCATCTCACAGATGAGTCAATCTCCAATGCTTTCAAAACTCAATTCTCCTTCAGCAGAGGGAGAGGCAGAGGAAGAAGCAGAGGTTACAAAGGAAGAGGGAGCAATCAAAGTAACCCTCACTCCAGTGGAGGTAACAGACAACAATATCCGAATCAAAATTTCCAAGGTCAAAGAAATCAGCAACAAAATCAACATCAGAATTTCCAGCCTCAAAGAGGCAGAGGGAGAAGATCAAATGAGAAATCAAGCATACAATGTTATTACTGCAAAAAGTATGGGCACTATGAATCTGAATGCAGGAAGAAGCAAGCAAATCAACTCTCAGGCAGAGCACATGTATCAAATCACATGTGAGAAAACTCAAGAGGTATGTTTCTTTCATGCCACAAGATTGAACAACAACCTAAAGATCTCTGGTTGCTGGACAGTGGATGGAGCAATCACATGACAGGTAACAAAGAATTACTTTCATGCATTGATTCTTCAATCTCATCTGATATTACACTTGGAAATGATTATTTAGTCAAAGTTCAAGGAAAAGGAACTGTTCCTATTCTTACTAAACAAAATGTAAAGAAAGACATAAACAATGTCTATCATGTTCCAGATTTGAAACATAATTTTCTAAGTGTAGGACAGCTCATTGAACATGGCTATAAGGTACTTTTTGAGGGAGCATCTTGCAAAATATATGACAAATACCCCAACAGAAAATTGATTTCTGAAATCCATATGACTCCAAATAGGATGTTTCCCCTTACCCTCGGAACTGCAAATCTGAGTCAACCATATGCACAATGTGCATTAACCCTGAATGAAACAATGGTTTGGCATACAAGATTTGGACATCTACCATTTCAGAGTCTACTTCTTCTTCAGAAAAACTCCATGGTCAAAGGTCTACCTATCTTTAAAGAGAAAATTACCCCATGTGAGTCTTGCATACTTGGAAAACATAAGAGAACTAGTTTTCCACAGTCTTCCAATCAAGCCAAACAACATCTTGAACTTGTTCACACTAACCTATGTGGACCAATGCAAATAGAGTCAATAGGTGGAAGTTTTTACTTTCTAACGTTTATTGATGATTTCAGCAGAAAAATATGGATCTATTTTCTCAGACACAAGTCTGAAACTTTTGCAAAATTCAAAGAATTCAAGGCAGAAGATGAAAAACAGAGTGGAAAATATATCAAAGCACTCAGGTCAGATGGAGGAGGAGAATACAACTCCAGAGAATTTGCAAATTTCTGCAAATCACACGGCTTTATCATGCAAACAACAGCCAGATATACTCCACAATAGAATGAAGTGTCTGCAAGGAAAAATCAGACAATAATGAATATGGAAAGAACACTTCTTAAAGAGAAAAGTTTGTCAAATATTTTTTGGGTTGAAGCAGTAACATGCTCAGTTTATCTCTTGAATAGATCACCAACCACAAGTCTAAAGATGAAAGTTCCTCAAGAAGCATGGAGTGGAACAAATCTCAATGTAGTGCATCTAAGGACATTCGGATGCATAGCATATGCTCACATACCTTCCGAATTAAGGAAGAAACTTGATGACAGAAGTGAGAAATGTATTTTCACTGGCTATAGTGAAACAGCTAAAGCTTACAGACTTTTTAATCCAATCACCAAGAAACTCATTCTCAGCAGAGATGTAAAATTTTTGGAAAATCAATTCTGGAATGATTCAGAAAATCAGCAAATGGACAGTCAAAATCCATTGCTGTCAAGTTCTGAAAACACAGAAAATTCAGGACAACAAGTACCTCAAACTATTCTTCCAAGATTGCAAGTACAAAGACAACCTGAAAATTCTCAGGATAGCTCAACTTCCAGCAGAGAATCATTCTCTGAACCACAAAATCAGAGAACTCGAAGTTTGAGAGAAAACCATCACCAGTTGGATGACTTTGAACATCACAACCTTTTTGTTTTAATGTCATGTCAACCTACATCTTTTAAGGAAGCAGCTAAGGAGCCACATTGGGTTCAAGCCATGAACCAAGAAATTGACTCCATTGAAAAGAACAAGACATGGGATCTTGTTGATTTGCCAAGTCACAAGAAGAGTATTGGTGTCAAGTGGGTTTACAAAACTAAACTTAATGAAAAATGGCAGATTGAAAAACACAAGGCAAGACTTGTTGCCCAATGATTCTCACAACAACCAGGTACTAATTATGGTGAAACTTTTGCTCCAGTAGCAAGATTAGACACTGTAAGGACTCTATTGGCCATAGCAGCACAACACAAATGGCAAGTATACCAGATGGATGTCAAGTCAGCATTCCTGAATGGTTTTTTAGAAGAAGAAGTTTATGCCAATCAACCACCTAGATTTGAAGTCCAAGAGCATCCAGCCAAGGTATATCGGTTGAAGAAAGCCTTGTATGGTTTAAAGCAAACTCCAAGAGCTTGGTACAACAGAATTGACACTTATTTGATCAAAAGTGGTTTCAGCAGAAGTCAAAATGAGCCAACTCTTTACACCAAAACAGATCAGCATGATAAAATTTTGATTGTATGTTTGTATGTTGATGACATGATCTATACAGGAAATCTTGAGTTAACAGATTTTAAACATGCCATGTAATCTGAGTTTGAGATGACAGATCTTGGCATAATGAAATATTTTTTAAGAATTGAGGTTGATCAATCAACCAAAGGCATTTTTGTCTGTCAGCAAAAGTATGCAGCAGACATCCTCAAAAGATTTCGCATGGAAGAATGCAATCCAGCAGAAACCCCTATACCACTAGGCACAAAATTGAACAAGAGAGATGAAGGCCCTACAGTGGACTCTACCCTGTACAAAAGTTTAGTAGGCAGTTTGTTGTATCTTACAGCAACTAGGCCTGACATTATGTATGCAACCAACCTTGTTTCCAGATTCATGGAATCTCCAAAAGATTCTCATTGGAAAATGGTGAAACGAATTTTGAGATATATAGCAGGTACTCTCAATTTCGGTTTATGGTACACTAAATCTAATAGTAATCAACTTTCTGGTTACACAGACAGTGATTTTGCAGGCAGCCTAGATGACAGGAAAAACACATCTGGACATGTTTTTCAACTGGGCACGAACCTGATTTCATGGGCATCAAAGAAGCAGCCAATTGTTTCAATATCTTTTGCAAAGGCAGAGTATGTCACTGCTACCTCAGCTTCTTGTCAAGCTGTGTGGCTGAGAAGAATATTGAAAGATATGTCACAAACAGAAAAGGATCCAACTCCTATTTTCTGTGATAATACTTCAGCAATTGCTTTATCCAAAAATCATGTGTTTCACAAGAAAAGCAAACACATTGACACTCGTTTTCATTTCATACGCGAGCTAGTCAATAATGGTGATATTGCACTACAATTCTGTGGTTCTCGTGATCAGCTTGCTGATATCTTTACAAAGCCACTAGGAAAGTCAGTTTTTGATTTTCAGAAACAACACTTAGGCATAATCAGTGCTGATGATTGTAACTGTTGAGTTTAAGAGGGAGTGTTAAATACAATGTAAACTCAACAGTCTGACTGTACACTGCCAGCTGTCCTGGCCAGCTGTACTCTCTATTCTTGATTTGCTTGAGCCTATTTAGCTCAGCGATTTCCCATTGCATTGTACACACTCTTCAAAACTTCTTCTCATTTGTACTTTCTTCTTACATTCTAATATACTGTTTTTTGTTCTATTCTTTCTCTCTGCATTTCTTGCTTCACAATTTATCACCCCTCCCTATCGAATTATCAACACCACCAGTCACCTGTTGGACTGGGATTTGGTTCATCCCTACACCCTGTAATTGTTCGTCTTTCACATTTTTACGTTCTGATTATGAGGGTTGTGGGTGACCAAACATGTATTCCGTGAACCCACAATTTTCGATTGTCAAAATAATATTTCATGAATTCGGTTTGTAGCAATTAGACCTCGTTTGTTTTCCAGTTGATATTTTGGTCTTAAATAAAATAGATTCTTATTTTGATGAAAACCAGCAGCGAAAAGCTCTCAGATGGTGAATAAGTGCCATGACGACAAGGTTTCTGTCAAGAAACGCAAAACTACATATCTTAGAAAAAACAATCAGAAAGTGAGATAGAACTCACGATTCAACTATTTCATTAATCAAAAAGATTACATTTATAGTTTAATACTCAAACCAATTGATTCTTATAATAGTGGATCTGATAACAACAGTAGAGGACAGTAGAGGACACGAAGAATCTAAGTTTATTAACTAATCCTATAATTAGCATTTCTCCATTAATATCTAACAAAAACGAAGTCGTAGACATGAAGATTTTCAAACATGGGCACACGAATGAGAGAAATAACAATAATAATGAACAGTTACTTATTCTAGCGGTTCTCATAACGACATTCAGACGCTTAGTTGCTTGCCGAGCAAACCGAGAAGAGATTCGGATATGGAGATAAGTTGGCCGACGAATGTAAGGCATGTTGCACATGTGACCTTCGACTGTTTTAATGGATTCCTGGGTTGTCGGTCGAGCTCGAGCTCAAGATCCCCAGAAGAGTTCCCAGCGCCAGATTTCTTTCCCGTTTCTGGTCCCCTTTCTTCATAATTTTAGTTGATACTACCTCCATTCTAATCTTTTACCGAAATAAATGGAACTATACTTCATTTAGATTTCAAAAAAGTCATTTAAGAAAATTACTTTGCATTTCTTGCATTACATTTAGTTTTTTTTCCCACTCATCTATCTTGTTCGGATTTGGAAAAAAAAACATTTAACATAATTACTTTACATTTCTCGCATCTCGCATTACATTTATTTATTTTTTCTCCATGTTTTAGAAGGAGATAATTGTTATTATTTTGAAATTTCTATGAGAAATACATCCCAAGGGCAGTTGCACCGTTCACAGTATATTCCTTCATCTTAGGTTCAGGTACGATGGGTTAATTATTCCATCAAATTTTCTAAAGAATTGCAAACAACCTCATCCTTTTGAGAGTCCTGCCTTTTAGATGCAACAGAACTCAACAAGATCGAACCCCAGTGGATATTGGTGAATCAATGCCACGTTGGTGATGATATCATTATTCTGGCCTCGAGATAAATATTTATAGTCACGAATTTTTTTTCAGTTATTTGGTGTGCTGGCTTGGCTATGACCTTAAAAATAGATTATTATTATTACTTATGCATTTCAATGATCTTGTTTTGTTGTTCTTCCAAATAAAAACTTGGTTATCTATTTTCAGTTTCAGTTTTTCTATTTTTAGTAACCTCGAAATTAATTATTTGATTTGTATTCCTAAAAGTTTCCACTTTTCTTCCAACCAATTATTTTTTCCATATCAATTCCAGGCATCATATTGCATGGAAATTTTGTGTTTTTCTAATTATTTTTTCTCTAGAATATCTCATGCCTTACTTTCAGAAATTGTTGTTTGAGTGAATTGTTTTGTCTAGAACAATGTTGTGATAATGTGGCAAGTGTCGCCTCCCAAGGCTCCGTAAGAATGTGAGTATCTAGTAAGCTTCGAGTTATGTTGGAGCCCTAATCTTTGTCATCTCAAAATTGAAAAATGTTGTCATGCAAACTGATTTTAATGAAATTATAACTGTTTTCACAGATGTGATCTCGTAGCTTTTATTCTTCATCTCTTTTTTTTTAAATTTCTCTCATTTTCATTTTTCTAACTTCTGAGATTTATAGGAAATTACACAACCTACTAGGAATTTCCAATCCAGGGTTGATACTCTCTCTAACAAAGTGGCTATCTTGTACTATGTTGGATATCTTAAGTCACAATGCAAATGATTCACAAGTCACTGACTAGGTCAGCAACCGTAATGTTGACCATGTTGATCGAATCAACGATCCTCTATGTAGGGTTTGAATGATTTTCAAGTATTTATGTTATTGTTGTTATACATAGTAATGATCATTTTTTCAATCATGAATGCACTGGTGCATTTTTTTTTTCTAGCAGAGACATTACCACATGTGACTTATTTATGAATATGGTTTCAAATCTATCTCAATTTTGTTTACATAAATGAAATAATTATTATGTATTTACTGTGTGAGGGATCACTTACAATTCCATTGTTACTAGGAATCACATAAGCACTCTATGTTGATTTCCCTACATTGTTCATGTTTCGACAACTTCTATTTTATGTTGTTGTGTTGTCTAGAAACCATTTTTAGCTTGGTTGGGTTTTGAAAAGTTGGAACACAACCATGCAAAAAAGGTGAGTCAAACAATTGCGTATATATTTATGTTGTTTATTCAACGTAATATCAACCACCAAATGTGATACCAATCAAATATCAACACCGGGTATACATTTTGCAAGAGTTTTGTGTAGATATTTTATCTCTTAGCGGTCCTTTACTTAATTTCACCTGCATGAGGGATACACTTTCATGTAGCTTTTGGCCACCATAATAACACTATTGTCATTGTTCCCATAGATGGAAGGTAACTTAGCAAATGCATATTAGTTGTTGAATGTTATTGCTTGAATGGATTTTTTTAGCATTATTAATATTTAGCAAAATTGAGATTTCACATTAAAAAACAATACAGAAAAACACTCTTATAAGGGAAAGATAAAAGTCCCTAACTACCTCACAATGTTATTTCATGTATGCAACTTCCAAATATGTGCATTAGATTTTGCAAATGGCAATAAAATGGTGCAAAAAGAGTACTAGGAATAATCATGAGTGAAAGTGAGAAAATAGTGTGCCTTTTCAAAAGACATAGTCTTCATTGAATCACAAAAATATGAATGTACTAGTGTTGGATGTTCTCTAAGCCTTCCATGTTTTATTTTTCTCTATGTTGTTTCCAAAAAATATACATACTTCATCATCCATTTTGATATAAGGTAGACCATTCACCATGTTATGCTTCCTTAACAACACCAAACTCTTAAAATTTAAATGTCCCATGCAGGGATGATTTTAAGGATGGAAATTTATTTTAAAATCTAGAAACCTTGGCAAATCTTACTAATCCTTCATATGCGATATTTTTGTAAAAATGTTCAAATTTCTAAGGATTTTATATAGTTTTTATAAAATTTTGGCGATTTTAAAGGTAAAATAATTTTATCCTATAGAATTTGGGCGATTCATTTTTAAAATAGTGAATCTCGTTTTTGGAAAAACCATAGAAAATTAGCCCCTCAAATAATCCATGGGACTCCCATCCTTAAATGCCAAAGATTTCTATTCATTTCTTTGTAAAATTCAAACTATGTGAGTTACTTGAATCAAAAGAAATCTTGAAGATTTTGTCTTCAGTCAATCAAACACTAACTTGTAGTTTTGCTCCATCATTTTTCCTACATAAAGTAGGTTCTTCTTCAACGCTAGTGTCAACAATGTGTCCTCAACAAACTTCTTCTTTCCATGCAATATTGAAATTGCAACTATCTTTCCCTTTAACTTTGAAAACTCTATCATCACCAAATATAACTTTACCAGAATAATTGCCATTTATTATAGTAAACAATTCCTCCTAACATGTCATATGATTTGAACATCTTGAATCAATATACCGAGCTTCACTTTCTTCATTATGTGCCATAAAAGTTGATATGAATAACTTCTCATTCCTAGTTTCTTCAACAACTGTATTGACATCTTTATGTTCTATATCTCACAATTTTTCATAACAATCATTTTCAAGATGACCAAATTTATGACAATAATAACAATGTGGTCCTTGTCTTTCTCGAGATTCATATCCTCCTCTTCCTCTTCCACAAGATTCTTGTATTCTTCTTCATTTGAATTGAGTTGGACTTCTTCATCTTCCTCTTGAGGTGGATCCATTTCCTTAGTAATTTTGTGACTATTGTGGATGCCTATTTTGATTATGATATTAACCCCTACTTCTTCTCCTTCCTCTATGCCTTGTGGAAAAAGCATGTTCCACTTCCTTAGTTGGATTATTTTCTTCAACAGTTAACAAAAAGCCACTTAATTAATCAATTTTTATTGTATTTAAATCTTTGGAGACTATAATATTGGTGGTGACCATTTGAAATTTGGGCAACATGCTTCTTAAAATTTTCTCAAGAAGTCTTTTTTATGGAATATCTTCACCTAATGACTTCATCTCATTAAAAAGATCTTGCATTTTTGTGATGTGATCATGAATGGATTCAAGGTATATGTGTTCTTTAAGATATCTCATGCTTGCTTGGATGATTCTACAACACTGATTCTTGGAAATATAGATTATTCAATTGTTCTCCCTATAAGAGAAAGTGTTTCATTATCCTTCATTAGAAGTTCCTTTAGAGATTTATTGCCATTGACACTCAATGCTTTTAATTTTTCATCAAAAGACATAACATATCCATCAATTATAAGTTCCCATAAATCTTTAGTGATAAATATGGATTACATGTGTTTGCTCCAATAAAAATAATTAATGCTTGTGAGTTTTGGAAGCACACTATTGTTTATCACCATTTGAAAAGCAATATGCCAAAAAAGATGAGAGAACACACTCTTTGTCCCACTTCAACCCCGGACAAGAACAACCATCTCAAAAAATAGGACTCAACCACCACAAAAATTAATCATTTTATTAATTAGTATAATAAATATGCCACAACCCAATGTAAATGAGGGATAAACCTTTTATACAATTTGAAATTAGCTACTCAATATCTCTCTTAATGAAATCACAATCTTGCAAAAGAAAAAAAGAAAAAAAAAATGAGAAATTCAATTCTCCAAAGGTTACTAAACTCCCTCAATACATTTGGAAAAAAAAGACAAAAGCTATTATAACTTTCTTTTTTTTTCTTACACCTTCCTACATTATTTGGTATTTGTGAGAAAACATATATAAAATACTTTGACAAAATGAAGATTGTTTTTTCACATTTTACAAACATATCTCTTCTTATATATATATATATATATATATATATATATATATAATAAAAAAACCCTTATTAATATGAGTTGGTTAAAAGTTTTATTTTTTGGGTTTTTTTTTTTGGCAGAAATTGATCTGAATGCAATATAAATTTGGACAAAATCTCTATATTTTGTTGTTTAAATTGTTTTTCTAAATGCATAAATAGATTCAACCTGCAGAAAAACCCGAGCACTCAGATTATAAAAACTTAATCACTCCAAAAGATAGAACGTTTAGTCTACTGCTTATTAATATATGTAAAATTTGATTTTTATATAAATAGTTACCATGATATTCCAACTCCAAGCGACCTACCTGCTAAACCCTATCTTCAAAGCCATAAATCCAAATACAGTCCACGCACTCGCCACCACTCCACGCACCAGTCGCACGCTGAAATCGCCACGATGACAGATCGTAGCTCCCCCACTCTGTTACGAGCTCAATCCATGTAACCTCAGAATGGATCAATCCGAGTTATTGAGATATCTTCATAAATCTTTGATGGAACTTTTGTTGAAAATGTCTATGCATCCAAACGTGGAAGCGTAGACTTGCAATGGGATAAATCTACTGGAAAACGAAGCTAAAAACAAAAATGGAAAGCAACACAAATTCTCTATATTTCCAAGAATCGGCAATTCTACACTCACCAATCTTCCAAGTGCTGTGTTAATTTTGCTTTTCCCCTTAGCATGAACATGAGCTAAATCACGTCCGTACACAGTCGTACAACAAACTATGGATCGTGTCCATGTAATTGTGCCCATACACGAACTAAGTGTCGTACATTTATACATGAGAAAAATGGCTCAAGAAACCATTATCTCCTATAATCACCGGACAATATTCTCAATCTTTTTACAAATCTATCAAACATATTTCTCTAACTCAAATTAAATCATCAAAATATAACAACTAAAAATAATTAATTTAGAACAAATGATTCATTAATTTAACAAATATCATGTTGAATAATGGTTTTGTGATGCCTTGTTTCATGATTAATGATAAATATTATATCTTCTTCCTTGAAATCTTTCTTAGTAAAGAGGGCGTCTATATGATTTTACATTTGATGATTTTTCTTTACTTTTCACATTCATTTCATTTGTTTTATTTTCAGAGATAATGTCATCTTCTATTCTCTTTGCTTGGTCTTTGATTATTTTATTTTTGGAAATAATGCCATCATATTTGACATGTACATCCTCTAGATAGAGTTCAACTTCTTCAAGAATCTTCCGAAAACCATTTTGAGTCTTGTCTTCCTTCTCCTTTTGAAGTTGCAATGTGACTCCTTCTATCAGATTCTAACATCCTTCTTCAATTATGGACTACATTTCTGATTTTACCTCATCAATATTTAGGGATTCCTTAACCTTCTCATAAATTTCCTCTCCAAATATTTTGCTAGTATCTTCATCCAAGATCCTTGTTTTTTCTTGACTTTGGCAATGCTTCTTTTCTTCTTTCAATATCTTGACCTCATCCAATAGTTTTTAATTATGGTTTTGTAATCTACATATTTCTTCATCTTAATTTTTAAGGTCTTCCGTTGACTTATTCTTTTTCCACATCCCTTTGCTACTATTTCCCTATTTTAATTTTTGGACCTCCTTAATGGGTGCTTCATTAAGGTCTCATATCTTAAACAAATCACCACCCATATTATTCATCTATTCTTTTACTTCTTTAAACTCATTTTCAATTTTATGCATCAGTTCCATTTTTAAGTCCTTTATTCATTTTTTTAAAATCATTTTTCAAATACTTCCCATGTGATGTTTAATCTAGTATCTTCGTGAAGTCTTTTCCACAACTTAGAAACTTCACCTTGAAAAGAAAAAGCTTCCAAAGATTCCAAACAAGGATTAGAATAATATTTCTTTATCATCATCAACCATTTCATGGGATTTCTTTCATATTTGTCTTCATTTCCACAAAAGTTAGGTATTGCCATTGATTCTTAATTGAGGTGTAACCCAAACCTTAAATTTACAACCTCAACATATTATCAATAATATATAAAATAGTTGTGTGATTTTTTTAATGTATTCTCCGATATTTTCTCTTTTCAAGAACTTTTGAATCACCTCAACCAAACATCACAATCAAAAGTTATGTTAATTTTAAGTTAACGTACATTTTAAAACCCTTATTTGGAAAATGTCTTGTTGGCCAAACTTTCTCCTGATGCATATTTGAAGTTTTGGCATTTTGAGTTTCAAAATTCAACCTGTAGTATTTTGATTTGTCTTTTGTACATTGCCATAAGTTTTACTAAAATTTGATGTGCCAAGTGAAAGTTATGGTATCTTTCCAAAAAGTTGTTGATTTTGGCATTTTCGAAAGAGCAAACTTCTACAAAATGACACATGTCCAATTTTTCTAATATTATTCTGAAGTTTAAACCTGAAACTATGGACCATCCTCCTTAAAATTCAACTGATTGCACTCAATTTGGATATTTGCAGAAAAAAAATATGACTATTGTACCAAAAACACATATTTAACACTAGTTTTAAGAGTAGTCAAGAACCATAAATTCCATAGCTTGTATTTCCAAATTTATATTGAATCATAACCTAAAATGACTACATTTAGAGTAGTCTATATAGATAATAATACATTCATCTCTCCACTCTTCCTCCTTCTAACATAGGCATGGACTTAGTTTCCATGTAACTATTTATTTTGTTTATTTTTTCATGTAATATAGACATATAGAGTATAATTCACAATAAGATATAAGGTATAATTCACAATAAGATCTGGACTTAGTTTCCATGCAACTATTTATTTTGTTTATTTTTTCATGTAATATAGACATATAGAGTATAATTCACAATAAGATATAGGGTATAATTCACAATAAGATCCACTTGATTAGAGTATAATTCACAATAAGATATAGGGTATAATTCACAATAAGATCCACTTGAGTGGGGGAGAATTGAAATGAATCCTTAAATATGATAACCCATGGAAAAGGTAAATATGAAAGTTTGTCATTCCAAATTGAATGTCAATCCGATTGATAGAGCACTTAACAGTGGCCAGTGTTATATGTGATGTGGTTGACATGTTTAGTGTTAGTGTATGAACTATTTAATTTCTTATGATTGGATTCCAAAGTAGAAATGAAATTTCTAGGTAAGACAATATTCTTGATCATGTCATGTGGTCATGGAATTTATATCGACATGCACCAAGTGAAGTTTTCCATGCTTTTATGCACGTGGTGCTTCCACTTTCCAAAGAACACTGTGCATCATTACAAGGAGAAGGAATGGATTAAACACTAAGAAATTGAACAATGGACACATTCGTTCTACCATAGGAAAACTCAAATTAAGGAAAAATAGTTGAGAATGGATTTTAGTAGATATCCCCATAAGGTTCTCAAGGAAAATCATTGTTGTGTAGTGGACGAGATAGTAAAGTAGACATGCATTGTTAGAAAATGTTTTCAAAACATTCAAGCGGAATATTTGATAAATTGATATATGAGTATGGGGAAGTGGACCAATCTAGTGAGATTGATCACTAATTGCATATATAACATGCTACATGTTATTATTTAAATATTGTTGTTAAAAGAGAATGAGAATTGTATCCAATAAAAAACACAAGGTGATTCCTCCATAAGGAATCGACCTAGTCACTTGTATATTGATGACGATGGACATGAACATTCATATTCAAGAGAAAGGTAGTGGAAATATAATGGGTAGGGAAAATTTTTAGTGTTGCAAGAGAGACCATTGCATAAGATGAGATGAAGCAATCTGTCAAAGGATTGGCACATGTTGAATA
>JASDQU011245924.1:9122-22195 GCA_032191745.1 Picea mariana | reverse complement strand
AAACATTTTCTCTTTGTTGTGGTATCTTGACCACCTTCATAAAAGGAAAGGTAATTATGAGTTTTTCCAAGTCATCAATCAAATTATAGGTCATTTGTAGTGGAGACTTTTCTTGAGTAGCCACCACTTGTTGTTTTACTGGTTCTACAGTATTTGCTTTCACTTTTTCTTTTTTAGGTGCTTCCTTCGTCTTGAATTTATTCACTTGTGCTCTAGTCTGGACAAAATTATCTTGTGAATGGTTTGGATCTTCTTGTTCATCAAAATGTAAAGATATGAAGTGCCTTCATCCATCTGTACTGACTCTAAAAATTCTTCTTGGGTGGTGTCTGCTTTCTGATCAAAATTTTCAAAGCTCTCTTCTTCCACAATTTCTTTTAATTTCATGGCATTAGGATTTGGCACTCTTGGTGCTCTTGGTTTATGTTCTTCATTTCTTTCATTTCTTACTCTTTGATATTGTAATGGGATTCTTGTATTTTATTTGGTGGGACAAAATTTTCGGCTCTTTTTAGCCTAGTTATTTCATTCTACATATGTTTGATGGTTCTACTCATTTGAGCAATCTCTATTTTTTTTCTTGTTTCCTAAGCAGCTATTGGATTGTTTCTGACATTAGGGGGAACACCCTGGAGAATCCCTCCACCAGTGCCTCGATTTTCAACACTTCTAATTGAACTAGTTGGTCCTTGATGTGATATAGCAAGAGTATTCATTTGTCTTTGTACTTTCCTAAGAATGATCTCAGGATCAACATTGGTCTTCAGCATAAATTATTCCATCTTTGTTTCCTTTTGAATGGATCCGTCTAAGTCATTTATTTGTGAAGATATAATTGCATAATTTACATTTTCAGGCATTTCATTCTTATAGCATCCAAATATAATAGGATGATTTGGGAATTGCTCTTCTGGGATTTGATTTAAAGTCTTAAAGAATCGTAGATTAAAATCTCTTATTCTTTCTCCTTTATTGAGATGGATTTGAGTGAACTGAGTGAGAAACATATGAATGCCAAAGGGGGTGCATACATACATACTCATAAACATATTTTCTATGTCATCAAATGATATGATTGACTGATCTGGGAGAGAAAGGTACCATTCATAGGTTGAACCTATCAAGTTTTGTAAAAATACTCTAACCATCACATCATCATGGTTAATTAAATGGATATCACAAATAGCTAGGAATTGATCCATGTGTCTCTTTGGATCCATGATTCCATCGTCCAAAAAAGATGGTAGAACTCCTTGAGGGAGGATCAATAATGTATGTTTCTCTCCTTGTAAATTAAGCAAGCTATACCTATCCCTTCTTCATGGAACTCTTTGTCTTTCATTTCTTTCTTCTTAATTCTCATAAATCTCATTTCTTTCTTCTCAATCACCCATGATTAGGGTTCTTGTTATTTCTTATTTGAAAATTTCACCAACTTCACGAAGCTGTAGTTTCTTTCTCTTACTCCTTGTTAGTGGACCTTTATATGGTTCCAATTTTTATTGGATTTGCACCCTTCTTCTTTGTATGCTATCTCTATTTCTTCTTCTCGAGCAAGGGTTTCTCAAGATCTTTCAATATTTTATCATATTTTGGTTGCTTTCAACACCAAATCATACAATTAATGCAACATGCTTCCTTGATTTATGAGTGTGACTTGCAATTGAGGTTGATTAGGTTTTGTTTGAGTCATTAAATTTCTATTATGTGAAACCAACCTTTTGTTCTCCCTAGTGGAGTCGCCAAAAATGTTGATGCCTTGATTGGTCGTGATCCCAACAACAACCTCACGAGGATACAAATACCCTTTCATTTTTATAGAGGTGGTACTCCTCTGTTCTGATCTGAAATATATATCTTGTTGTATCTTAGGCTATACTATGAAATAGGAGAATGCTAAAACAACAAACCCCAAAAACCTTGAAAATAAAATATGAAAATACAGTTTTAAATGTAAGAGAATATTCAAAAAGAAAAAAAAAATTGAGAGAAGTACCAGGAATCTTTTAAAGACTCAAATATAATATTTACACAATATTATACAAAGATAAGGAAACCATAATGTGAAAATATCAACTTCCTCGCATCCATCACAACATAATAAGAGTTGGTCACATTCATAAGATTGAAAAGTACAAGTCCACAATGCAGAAAATTTTAAAATAGTAAATCATTTAAACTAAAAGAGAATATGATAGGTACACTTCAAAAATATCAAACTTATAAATTTGAAGTCTGAAAACTCATTAAATTTGCACCCCGAAATAATTCTCTCGGGAGTTCAAAAATAATAATTCATTTTACAATAAAATTAAAAGATCGTGTTCGTCCAAATGGACTAGGATGGGGATCTCATGGACATTTAAAGAAAATATACTTGGACTGGACCTAGAAGAAGAGAAATAAGGTGATCATATATTGGTTATGGGTTCTCACAAAAAATGAAAAGACACAACTGGATGATTTCTGAATGAGAAATATGAAGGATAGGAAACTATGAAAAGTGATTGATTTACTTACTATGATGGGATTTGGTGTGTCTTTTATATTATCCTTTGTTGGAATTGCTTGAATGGTTACAACTTCTTCTTATTTATCTGATTTGTTTTTTTTAGTTAAGGATTTCTTTAACCAATTCTCGATGTAATCTCTCTTTTTTTCCATTGTTGTTTCTTGCCTTACTTCAATATCAAATAACAAATTTATATTTAAAGTCCATCGAAAGTTGGTGAAGGGTGTCCTCAATGTATTCATTTCTATTTAAATAACTAACCAACCAACTTTCCACTTGTGTTTCTGAATACTCAGTCAAGTTGTTAAACTTCTCAGTTCATGCAGTGTTCAATGAGTCCAACTTTACTTTGAATTTTTCCTTTGATATAAGTATAGAATTCCATATTAGATGTGGGTCCTACACATATCCAGTTGATCCAGGTAAATCCAATTCAATTAATTTTAAATACAATTCCCCTCTTTTAACACTTATAGTGTCACACTTAGCTAGCATTTCTTTCAAACTCTTTATTCTCTTTAACCAACAAGCCTTGAGTTGCTTTGTTTGGACCATGGAAGGCAAGTCATATTCTTTCCTTTGGAACTTGCTAACACTCGAAAATTTTGCAACAAAGGTGGAAATGGACCCTTTATAAAATTCTTCATCATTTTCAAGATCATCCTGAAGGTATTGTCTGAAATTTGTCATTCTTGATCCTAAGGAAACAAAACTTGTTGCCAATTCCCATGTCTCGAGAAAAAGAGACATTCTCTTATGGATATTTTCTTTGATATACCTCCTAATGGAAGTAAGTATAATTGGTGTTCCCTTTAGTCTAGAGTTGGACTCCGGTCTTCCCTCAAGACTTTTCCAAGGTTGCATTGTGGCAATTGGACTAGAGAATAACGGTGGGGGCATTAAAGAACTTTATGATTATTTAATTATGTCTTTTAGAATGGCATTTTCATTCTCCATGTCTCCAAATGAAATTTTTAGGACTTCTCCTATAGTTTCATGAATTTGTACAATTTTGGAGGGCGGAACTCCATTAAAATAAAGTTTTGAGTTCAATTTTCCTTGAACCTTCTTATTTTTAGAATTGATTTTCTCAATAAACAATTTTCTTGAATTTTTTTCAAATGTGGCATTGTGAAAAGTCAGGGATTCCTTTTCAAACACAATTAGTTCTTGGGTGGCCAATTATGTTGCAATTTCTATGCTCTCTTGTATTATTTGTTCTTCATCTAGAAATTCAATATCTTCAATATTCACGTCAATCTCCATGTCTTCTAGAATGATTTCCTCTTCATGTATTCTCTCACTTTCTCCTTCCTTATTTATTGCTCTTTTCCTTTTTCTAGTGACTGGGTGTTTGTGTGGTATTTCTAGATTTCCCTAATTATGAGGGTTTTGTTCATCTCCATCATTGGAATTATCCATGGAAGACTTCATTTTCTCCTGAACTACAGAATGGGGTCTTCCTTTGGGTAGGTTGATTTTTTAAGAAATATTAGGAGAATGTGAACTCCTCTCGTTCATGACTCTTCCTTTATATAAATTTTGATCAATAGTACTGATAATTGTTTTGATATCCTCTTGTCTTTTTTCATCTTGTAACACTTGAGGGTTTTGGTTATCACCCTCTTCTGCTCCAAACAATAATGTATTAGAAAATGATACACTATACCCAACATATGTCATGTGTTTCATAAATAATTGGATAGGGTCAAAACTCTTGATTTCATTCACTTTCTTTAGATTGAACTGGTTAAGATGGACTAATATTTCATTGATGTGTGTAATGTTTTCCACAATTATCTCTCCAATTTTCCATGGCAGAGGAATGAATTGTCTTTTCCTCTTTTCGTTAAATAAATAGGCCTAAAATTTATATTTCCTGCATGCTTCATCAACAAATAGCTTATCTGAAACATAATATCATAGATATGAGGGTTTTTCATGAGAGTAGTAAAGCCTCATAACACTAAAATTCTTCATTGCTTCAAAGATTCCTCTCTTTTCTAAGAATGATGTTGCTTCTAGAGACAATCTAGATGTGTTTGGTCCATGAATAAGTATTTTGAAAGAAGAAATGAATTCATTATTTACTTTGTAAAAATGATATGTATCCTTCTATTTCCATAGAGCGGGATACCACATTTGAACAAGATTGAGTTTAAAATTGACTTTCTTAGCCAAATGCAAGCCTTTGAAGATGTGATAGTATGTAATGGTGAAAATCAAGTATGACGACATGCATAATATTTTGTTTTTTCTTAAGTTTTCCAACTGAAAAGATAATTCACTGGAGATAATCCGTCCCCAATCAAATATTGCTTTTTCATGAATTAAAAAATATACAAAGTGGGCCTAGGAACAGTAGTTGTAGACTCTTGTCTGGCTAATCTAGCAAATAACCATGCCATTTCTTGATAGGGATTTTTAATAAACTGACATGAATTCTTGAAAGGTCCTCTGGAATAATTGTTGGGTCTTAAAGATATTCTCGTAAAAGCTCTAATCCTCTGTTTTTTGTCTTCAAAAAGTCTTGGGATTTAGTGATTTTGAAATTCATTGTCAGCTTCGGGATTCTGAGCATCCTCTTGAAGACTGAAGGAGATAATGAGATAGGATACTCCCCTTGCAACTGAATTTTTCTCTGATTCTTGTCGAATTTATCAATGCACCATGAAATCAACTCTTTGAAATCGTAGACTTTAGGAACGTAGCCTACTAGGTAAATTACTGGCATATAAACCTAGTTTGAAATCCTCTATGGAAGTGGTAATGAATATTAATATGTGTATTGCCTCGACCACTAAAATATTTGATCCTCCCATCCAAGCAGGTTGATGGTATCTCCACAAAATTGTTCTTTTCTTCGAGTCGTCATACTTAATCAAGTTGACATATTAACGTACAGTTGTTCTCAAGGTGTTGTTATCAAAATAAACATTTTTACCTTAACACACTATAGGGATCTTGACTCAAGGATCGTTAATACAAATCAATATTGAAATTGATGAGGAATTGTCTCGAAAAGATCACCATTAATAGCGTCTTTTAACACTTACCCAATTTTATTCATTTCCGAGAGACATGTATTAAATGTACATCATGGAACATGATAAGACAACACCTAGGTTACCACATGGCAATGGAAAATTGAGATGGCAGAACGATGAGGTAATGAAATGGTGGGGCGAGAGCATGACGATGCATTGATATCATGGGATCGAGGATAATATATGGAGGAGTGATGAAATCACTGTAGACCCATGGTAAGACTTTAAGAATTTGACTAAGTGTTGAGAGATCACGGGGTTATAGATAAGCGGGATAGTGGGAGTATAGAAAAGAGTTGTAACATCTCGCGGACCCACGGTTAGTTATGGAGAATTTGGCTAAGTATAAGAAATGGATCAGGATGGCAAGATCACAGGTATAGATGAGACAATCAGAAAGATGCCCTAGACCCATGGTGAAATATTTTTGAAAATTTTCTAAGTATAGGTTCAAAACGGAGGCGACAGAACTCAATGGTATATTTTTGGGGTTATGGAAGTTGAATAAAACTAGAGAATGCATTATGAATCTATGATGAACTCAAAAACTTTCTACATATGGGAAAACAATGAATAAAATATACAAGAGAGATTGCAAAAGACTTAACACATTTTAGGATCAATAGTAGTGTATTTTCCTAAATAGGGTGTCTTGGCCATGTTCTCTTCTCAATAACATCTTGAGGAACAACATTCATTTTAGCATTGTTTTCGAGGAATGAAAATTCAATTTCTATTCCTTGGGAAATGACAAATGAAAGGTTTTATTTCTTGATGATGAACGAGAATAAAACAACAAGATTTGTGATTTGACGAAGAAAATTACTACAACAAAGTTCATCAAGGTGACTCCATTGGACAAAATGGAAGAAAGTAGAAGATATACAACGTCTAATCCAAATCCTGAAGAAATTCCAGTTTACTTAAATCTTGAAAGAATAATTTATGAATCAAAGAGAAGACGATGAGGTGGTCCTTCATCATTAGGTACTCCTATCATTAAAAATATTTCAATTCCTGAAAGTGAATATTGTGAACATAGGCTTGAATGTATTACCCCTTCAAAGAATTCATTTGAAACTTCTATAAAGGATGAAACTTCTAAATCAAGCAGTAACAAAGCTTCTCTTATCTTTCATTCAAGGTTTCCTAGTAGAAATATCATTTCTCTTGAAGCTAAGAACTTAATTCTGAGTCATATTATGGATGGAGTAGGGGGGGAGGAGAAGAAGGAAATACTCCATTACCTCCACCTCCTACAAATCCTTGGGTAGTTGCTACGCATGGACACATTTTTCTCCCATAGAATCTCCATGATATGCCAAACAATTGTTTGAAAATCCTTCCAAAATTCAAAGGTGAAAATGAAACATCAATAGAAGATCATATAGTTGCATTCCAAGATTGTATAGATAATCTAGTTGTAGAAGATGAATATGTATATATGCACATTTTTGTTCAAATATTAGAAGGTGATGTTATAAAATGGTTTAGAAATTTACTTGTAAATTTTATTCCTTGATGGGATGTATTACACACCACATTCATGAAACAAAGGGGAGAGAAGAAAGATCGTCATTATTATTTAACTGAGTTTTCAACATTAAAAATGAAAAATGGAGAATCAGTATTGGAGTTCAATAAAAGGTTTAATAAATTACACAATAGGATTCCCACTACTATTAGACCCTCTCCAACAACAACTACGGTCACTTATGCAACTTCTCATGATCTTGACTTTGCTATGACATTTTTGGCTTTTTGGTATCTAGTGGAATCGACCACTGGGTGGTCTCGTACTCGCGAGACACGAAGTCAATTATGACCACTACCACTATAATCTATAGGCATACCATTGTGGTCCCAGGCATGGTACACATGGATTTGTAAGGTTCAAACCGGTGACATCACAAGGAGTGTCTTAATAATGCACTCTATCACCAACTGATCTACACCTTCGAGACAAATGTTTTTATGATGTTAAGGGAGAGGAGATCTACCAATTTGGATCAAATGTAGAATGATATGTTTCTTTTTAAGGTAATGTGGCTACTTCAATAAATACTAGGCTTAAAATTGAACATAATGAGAAAAAGAAACAACAATAAGAATCCATATCTCAATATTCATCTTCTAATCCTCAGGATTTAAAGATGGAAGAAATGAAAAAAATAATTAAGGCTCTTTCTAACAAAATTACAAGACTTGAAATGGGTAATAGTATTGTTGGTCCAGCTCCACAAAATGTTGGACAGAGAAATCCTCAACAAAATCCAGCACAAACAAATCCTAATTTTTAGTTCAGAAAACAAAATCAAAATCAATTTAGAAGGCCTTTTAATCCTCAATTATTGAGGAGAAATGACGAACCACTTGTTTCACCCCCTTGAGGAACAATGATGTAGAATATTGGATTGATATTGAATATTTTGAACCTGAATTCCATGAAGAACAAGATCCAGCGGGTGATTGGAATTGGTTAGAATATGAAGGAACCCCTTCTCATTTAACACAAGATGAATATTCAAGAAGAAGGTGAGGAATTTTGGTCTACTCAATATAGATTATATGTTGATTCTTTGCAAGATGAAATGTATAAAAAATATGATCTTAGACCTAGACCAAACAAACAATCAACAATTCCGAAAATTACCCCAAAAAAATCAAGATATTGGAAAAAACAAACAACAGAAAATAGATGAAGTGGGGGTTTCTATTAAAGACAAACCAAATGATAAAGTTTAGGAACAAATAATATTTACACAAATTCTTTCAATTTAACAAATGAATTAAACAATACTAAGGTTCATGTTCCTTTGACAAAATTGGTAAGAAATCATGCTTACAAAAATGATTTAGAGAAAATTTTGAATACTTCTTCTCTTGCAACCCAATCAAATACTATAAATTTGTAGGATGATTTTCTAAAGGTGTTGGTTGGTCCACATCTTGAAGAAATAAGTAGTGTCACACCACCTTTTTACGTAACTTTGACCATTCATAACCATATTTTACATAAGTGTATGCTAGATTCAAGAGAATCACATAACCTTATGCCATAGGTCATTATGGATAAGTTGGGATTAGATATTACTAGGCCCTACAAAGGTCTTTATCCATTTTATTCTAAGAAAGTGAAATGCATGGGAATGATAAAATATTTAGTTGTTCATTTGGCCCAAATTCCATCAAAGAACATTATGATAGATGTGGTAATAGTTGATTTCCCTGTAAGTTATGGTATGATGTTTTCTTGATCCTGGGGAACCATATTGAGAGGATCATTACAATTGGATATGACTTATGCAACAATCCCAATTTTTGGAGGTCAAACCAGAAGATTATACTGAGAAGATAAATTTGCATATACAATTAGTGATTCAAATAGTCAAAAATAATTTCCAATAAATGTTGAAAATGATGAGATGGGAAACAATGTGCTCTTGATCAATGTTGATGAATATTCTTTATTTGTTCAATAACCTTTAATTAGAAAACTTGAGTCAAAAAAGTCAAAAGATAAAATTTGGAAAATGTTCTTTGATGGAGCTTCATCAAAGAATGGCTCAGGAGCAGGTATTATTTTTGTTTCCCTTTCTGGAGAAAATCATTCTTTCTCTTTTAAGCTTGAGTTTTGAAACAACTAATAATTTTGCTAAATATGAGGCATTGGTTTTAGGTCTTAAAACAACAAAAAGAATGAAGTTACAAAACATCACTATTTTTGGTGATTATGAATTAGTTATTCATCAAGTCAAAAACAAGTGTCAAACAAAACATCTTAGGATGAGAGCATATAGAAATCAGGTTTGGGATTTGATTGATAACTATTTTTCAGCAATAAAATTTACTTCAATTTCCTTAGCTATGTCAGTCAGTATTTTCAAACCACCAAATATTTTATTTTTAAAATATGAGGTTGAATTCCTTCACAGACCTTCAATTCCAAATAATATTAAACATTGGTAAGTTTTTTAAGATAATATGGAAATTAGAAGATTCCTAGAAATAGTAAATGAGTTTTCAACTGTACATATTGATTCTGAGAATGATTTTGTAAATAATGAGGTTGTAGATAATAAAGGGAAAAAAAAAAGATCTAAATAATAAAGTGAAATTAAAAAATTCGATTGGTGATCACAAGGTTGTGCAATTAAAGAACAATTATATTCCTAGTGACCTCATTCCATTGGAGAAAATTTTCTATCATAATGATGCAACAGTTAGGCCAACTATCCAGCCTAAAGAAAGTGATATTAAAGAAATAAACATAACATCTGTTGAATATCCTAAAATGATCAAAATTTCCAAATCTTTACCCTTGGAGTATAAATAGAGATACTACTGAAATATTCAAACAATTCAGTGATGTTTTCACTTGGAGTTATCATGATATCAAAACTTATGACACATCCACCATTGAGCATAGCATGTCTTTGAAACATGTTAAAAAATTTAGGAAAAAACTGAGGCAGGTAAATTCAATATTGCTTCCTATGATTGAAAATGAAGTTAAGAAATCGTTATATGCAAAGACTATTATCCCTTTAAGATACTCTGAGTGGGTGGCCAATTTATTGCCTGTGAGAAAAAAGAATGGAGAAATATGTTTATGTGTATAATTTAAAGAATCTAATCGAGCTTCTCTAAAATATAACTATAATTTACGTAAAATGGATCATATCTTTCATAAGGTTGTGGGTTCACATAGAATTTCCATGATGGATGGATTTTCAGGGTACAACCAAGTAGCTTTGAAAAGTGAAGATAGATTCAAAACTACATTTACTACTCCATGTGATACTTTCATGTATGATAAAATGTCTTTTGGATTAATGAATGCATAAGAAACTTTCCATAGAGAAATGTATATTGTTTTTGCTAATGAAAATAATAGATTTATTGTCATTTATTTAGATGACATGATTGTTTTTTCTAGAAAAGAGGAAGATCATATTAAACATCTACAACAAATTTTCAAAATATGCAGAAGATATGGTTAGGACAACTATTAAACATCTACAACAGATTTTCAAAAAATGCAGAAGATATGGTTAGGCCAATTACGATCAAAATTTTCAAAAAAAATTGATCATAATGATGCAGCGGTTAGGCCAACTATCCAACCTAAAGAAAGTGATATTAAAGAAATAAATATAAAATCTGTTGAAGATCCTAAAATTTTCAAATCTTTAGGTCCTTAGAATATAAATAGAGATAATATTGAAATCTTCAAACAATTCCATGATGTTTTCACTTGGAGTTATCATGATCTCAAAACTTATGACACATCCATCATTGAGCATAGCATTCCTTTGAAAGATGTTAAAAATTTTAGGAAAAAATTGAGGCAGGTAAATTCAATATTGCTTCCTATGATTGAAAATGAAGTTAAGAAATTGTTATATGTAAATATTATTATCCCTTTAAGATACTCTAAGTGGGTGGAAAATTTATTCCCTGTGAGGAAAAAGAATGGAGAAATATGTTTATGTGTAGATTTTAAGAATCTAATCGAGCTTCTCTAAAAGATAACTATAATTTACGTAAAATGAACCATATCCTTTAGAATGTTGTGGGTTCACATATAATTTCCATGATGGATGGATTTTCAGGGTACAATCAAGTAGCTGTGAAAAGCGAAGATAGATTCAAAACTACATTTACTACTCCATGTATTAATGAATGCAGGACAAACTTTCTAGAGAGAAATGGATATTGTTTTTACTAATGAAAATAATAGATTTGTTTTCATTTGTTTAGATGGCATGATTGTTTTTTTCTAGAACAGAGGAAGATCATATTAAACATCTACAACAGATTTTCAAAAAATGCAGAAGATGTGGTCTTTCACTAAATCCTAAGAAATATTTCTTTTCCATGACAAAAGGAAAGTTGCTAGGACATATTATTTTGAAAGAAGGGGTAAAAATTGATCCAGAAAGGGTTCAAGAAATACAGAAGATAATATCCCTAAACATAAATGAGAGGTTCAGTCTTTCTTAGGGAAAACTAAGTTTTTTAGAAGATTTATTCCAAATTTTGCTTAAATCATAAAATATATAACCAGTATGATTAAAAATGACGATGAGGTTAAATGGTCAGAAACAGTAAAATCTTGTTTTCATCAAATCAAAAGAGCTCTAGGAGAAGCCCCAATTCCCATAATCCCAAACTATCAAAAAGATTTCATGATTTTCCCATTTTCTTTAGAACATACTATTGAAACAATTTTATTGCAAAAAAATATTGATAGATATGAACGACCAATAGCATTTTTTAGCAGATCTCTTCAAGATGTTGAACTTCAATACAATATAATGGAAAAAATAGGTTTTTGCTTTAGTCAAAGCTTTGAAAGCATTATGTGACTATGTGTTACATTCCAAAGTGATTTCTTTTGTTACACATGTAGTTGTTAAAGAAATTCTCGAACAACAAGAGTGTGATGGGAGAAGAAGAAAATGGATTGTAAAAAACTAAAAATTTGACCTAGAAATTAAACCAACTAAACTTATAAAGGGTTAAGGTTTAGCCAAGATGATGGTTGAATCAAATTTTAAAATTATTGGAATAAATGAACTAAACATTGAATTTCCTCTTGAGGATGATCTTATAAATCAAAACACACATCTGTTAGAATTAGCAGATTCATGTCAAACACTTCAACATATAGATGAAATATTTTCAAAATCATTGTGGTATGGAGATATCATTTATTACTTGATATTTTTAGAACCTCCAAAACATTTAGATAAATCTCAATCCAAATATTTAAAATTGAAATCCATTGAGTATTGCATTCTTGATGGTAAATTGTACTAGAAAGATCCTGTTGTAAATTGCTTAATTGTGCCTTAGAGGAAGAGACTGATTGTTTTATTTTTCAGCATCATAATGGAGCTCGTTGTGGCTATTTTGCTTGGAAACTACTACTTACAAAATCCTAGGGAATGGATTTTACTATCCAAGTTTATTCACTCAAGTAAACAAGAAAGTAAGAGCATGTACAAAATGTTAGTTGTTCTCTAGAAAGAAAAAGTTTGTTGCCCTTCCTTTAAAACCAATTAATGTTAAGGCGCGTTTTCAACAATGGGGGCTATAGTTTATAGGAGAAATTCACCCACCTTCTAGCGATCAACATAGATGGATTCTCATTTCCATTGATTAATCAATATTTCACTAAATGGGTTGAAGTAATTCTAGTGAAAAAAGCCACATATTCAATGGTAATTAAGTTCTTAAGGAAAATATTTTATCTAGATTTGGTTACCCAAGAAAAATAATTACTAATAATGCAAAGGCTTTCTCATCTACTTCCTTGCTATTTTTTGTCAAAATTTTAATATCATTCTTGGTCATTCAATTGCTTATTATCCTCAGTGTAATGGATTAGTTGAATCAACTAACAAAAATTTGATGAAAACCATGAAAAACAAAGTTACTGAATTAATAAGAAATGTGACCTCAAAACGAGAACTCTAGCCCCTTAAAACCCATATTTTTGCATAAAA
>JASDQU011245923.1:0-25867 GCA_032191745.1 Picea mariana | reverse complement strand
CCTGATCTTGTTGGGCTTACCGTTCTCTGGAAGCCATAAGTGAGACCAGTCCGTTGCGAAGTAACCATGTAGCTGCTCCGACCAGTCCCGGCTCAAAAATAGACCATACACTTTTGGAATATCCACCACAATTATATCAATAACCTGATGAACCTTTGTGTTAGACGATAATCTAATCAATACATTTTTTAGTTCACCTATAACTTTTACATCTGTTCGATCAAACTGTATGATTTTCAAAGAACATGGTTCCACTTCAGCGTTAATCTTTTGGTAGACTGACCAATGCATCACATTTGATGATGCTCCTGAGTCAACCATACAATTATGCACATTTCTGTTGAAGATTTTGAAAGTTAAAAGAAAAGGAGGTACATTCTTGCGAGTACTTAGAGTAGTAGCTTGCGGTTTCTTATTCGCAGTTTCTAATGCTACTTTATCTACATTATTTACATTATTTACATTATTATTTATAGGATTTATAGGAAGGCTTCCTTTATCTTGAGGATCAGGATTGTTTTTAGTGGAAGTCTTCTGCGGAACTTTGCTTTGCATGACCTTGTTACCATTTGAATTACCATTCTTGCCATTTTCTGAAATATTTTGCAACATTTTCTATAACAAAAATGGAAACTTCAACAAATCATAAATAGAAGTGTTAGCCCTTAATTTTTTCAGATCTTCAACAACATCATAATCTAATTTAGGGCCGCCATTACTCTGTTTAATTTCTGCTGATTTAAACGGCTTTGGAGGTGAAGTTGTAGTGTTTTCGGCAGGAGGTTTATTTGTTGTCTTACTCCTAGTGTTGTAGGGGTGAACAGTCTCGAAGTTAGCTTGAAAGATACTATCCGAGAAGTGTCCAAAGATGTTTGGAGAAGACTCTTCTTCTTGAACTGTTTCCTGCTCGACTTCCTCCTGAGGGATTTCAGGAGGCATCAAGTTATCATGGGCTTCTAGAATTGTCTGAAGAGCACATTGCAAACTTTCTAGGTTCAAGCCTTCGTGGTTTGGATTAGGCCGGTTGGTGGGAGAAGGCTTTCGGAAAGGAGGTTTGTAGGGTCCTTTAATTGAGGAAGCTTCCTCAGTCAACCCTTTTAGATCTATAACTTTATTAGACAATTTTTGTGCAAATTTAGTTAAATTTTCCAAATCAGAGTTTTCAAGTTGTGTTTTGCTTTGAGTAGGTATAGGGAGGATTTCAATCTTCTTTTTGGAAGAAGAAACAGTCTTAGTTTCATTGCTAGAAGAGTCCTTAAGGCTAAGTATGTCTTTTTCAATCTGAGTAGCCTCTTCGAAGGCTTCTAATAACATGGCCTTTTTAGATCGTTTAACCCAAATAGCTATACTTTGATGTAGAGCTTTAGTGTAGTAAGCTATTACAAGACTCTCAGCAGGCATAGAATCTGCAGGGATTCGATTTTTAAGCATCAGGAATCTTTGATTAAAATCTTTAACTTTTTCTTTTGGGTTCATTTTTAAGCTCGAAAGGTCCACGACTAAGACTTCTGGAGGTTTACCATCTCCGAATTTTTCCAAAAAACATGACTCAAACTTTTCCCAAGACACTATGGTATGAGGTTGTTGGGAAAAGTACCAAGTGGACGCATTACCCTCAAAAGTATAAGGGAGCAACCTACAGACAACATCTTCATGTTCAACGTTGCAAAGTCTGATGGCTAACATAAATTTTTTGATATGATCTTACGCTATCTATTTTGAATCGGGATCAAACTTGGGAAGCCATTTCTCTAGGTGCTTAGGTAAAGGGTGTTGGGCTCCAGGTATAGCTACAACATCCTGGTCCAACTAGGGTCTAGCAGGGTTGTACTAATTTTCCATTGGGGTAGTGGGTGTGGAAGGCTGAGAAGGTGAGTTGCCTTCGTTTGAAGACGAATCTCCTCCATAAGAGGAAGGATATGATGGAGGTGGTGGAGGAGGTATCCCAGATCCTCCTGCAGCAGGATTTGTGATTGGATCTGTAGGATTCACAGTGAGGTTAGTGTCACCTAACTGTTCTCTGATATCAGAGAAGTCTAAAGGTTGACCCCACGGACGGTTTGGTTGCCTAAGATGAGCTAAGGCACTGTGTGTTTTAATAAGAGATTGGTGTACAATCTCTTGTAGGTCACCACGCGTAGGATTAGGGGTTGCTGGCTCAACTGTGATCTGAGAATCGTCGATTGAAGTAGTTGATGTTTGAAGGGGAATATTTTCAAGTGAATGGCTTCTAGTCACTAGAGGTGAGCGATTAGGGGGGGGAGGAGTCTTGCGACTGCCTCGTGCCATTAATTAAGTTCAGGCCCTCCTTCTAGCGCCATTTGTTGACGGGCGAAAATGTTCGTCCGTCAATTGAGAGAGTGGAACCGGTCTGGGGTTGTCTAAATAACCCAAGCCGTTTGGAATGAACCACCCTTATGGGTTTAACGGCTCCATTGGCCGCTCTAAGATCCTAAAAAAACCAAAGAGAAAACTAATCTAACTAATCTATCTAAAAAAAATAAAACAAAATAAACTAATTAAAACTAACTAAAACAAATAAAACAAACTAATACACTAATCTAATTAAAACAAACTACTAAATTAAACTAAAACTAAATATAAACTACTCTAACTATTCTATATACAATCTACTAATTAATATTACACTAACTCTAACAATTAAACGTCTAATTACTAATTGAATTACAATTTATTCACAAATATACAATATACACAACTGGCAGATTTAAATAAAACCTGTAAAACTCATGTGCTTTCTACCCTAAGACAGCTAGAGATATATTTTTGATTTTATGATTTTATGAATAAGAAATAAAATTTACTGAAATTAAACGATCTAATATATTTAATGAAATTAAACAATCTAATATACTAAACACATATATCTAACTAAACTTATATCTAAACAGACAAATGAAAAACTGACCTGGAAACGCTCCAAGTCTGCCCTGTGTATGATGACTTCAAAGCTGGTCGGAGAAGGAAACTCGCACCGGTTAATCCAAAAGCTTCTCGTAAACGATAGGCTGTGCTGCTCTTTGAATTGTTAATAGGACAAACAAGACATAAAAAAATCATAACAATTATATGATTTATAAATCTCTGCAATAAGGGAAACCTGTTATGCAAAAACTTATATTTAATAATTCAACTCATGAAGAAGAGAAATTTGTCATTCACAAACTGAATTAAGGAATTTCTATGTTTTTTATACACTTAGAAGAAATCAGATATGGATTACAGTGGTTAAAATTATATCATTTTCACATGATTAAGATAGCTAAAGTAGTCATTAACCAAATACAAATTGATATACACAACATGAAACAAAATATTGATATAATGAGAAGCTAAAGCTGTAACAAAACACCAAATTCTGCCTCAGTCTGTATTAAAACTCCATATCCTTGTTCTCCCACGAATGAGTATGTTCATTATTACAAAAATGATAGGTATTTATAAGTCTCTCCACAGGGTAAAACCTCCCTGTGGATAATATTAAACTGTTTTACATAATCTGGGAGATATCCCAAAATCAACTAAACTAGGAAACTAAAATGCAAGTGAAATATTTCAAATATCCCCTAACTGCTCATCAAATCCATGGCAAGTTCGAATTTATCTGCAATAGACCAAAAATAACAAGTTAGAAAGGTATTTCATCAACAAAACAATAAGAACTTGATTCTACAGACTTAGCTACAGAATCATCTGATTCTGTAGCTAGTCTAAAATAACATACAGGATCAGAATAGAAATCAAATCAAATCTTTTTAAAAGAATCAAATCCAATTTTCTTTCAATAAACATTAAAAACGAATCACTAATGATTCAAATGAGTTTATCATTCAAATTAAGCAAAATCAACAGGGATTCAATCGGAAACAGGGGTAAGAGCACTCTATTTTTCTTTTACCATAAAATCGGGTCAAACAGTAACAAGACTGTTTCATATCAACTGAAATTAAAAGTGAGTCATATTGTGTGTGATATGATCTAATCCAACACAATCATAGTCCATTCGTTATGTCTATAATAATGTAGCATAAGATTCCTATTGTTTTAATTAAATACAAAGATGGAAAGACTATTACGATTATGGGTAAATAAAACATTCATAACAGCATCAACCAAAATTTGCCATAGATTTCGATCGCTGAGCGTTACACAGTCAACAGACAGGATCAAATAGTGATCACAACCATCATCAGATCGACAGAAGCGATAACTGTAAACTGGGAAACAATCGAAACAAATCGTGACTAAGTTAAATATAGAAATAAATCGTGAATCTGGGCATAGTCACTTTCGTTCCTCAAATCAAATTTAAACAGTATATTCATTGCAATATGAATCGAACTGGTAACATGGTGGAGTAAACCAATGCTAATTAACCGACTGGGTATAACTGTTATGATTCGTATCTATTCACGATTTGGGTGCATATAAAACAGAATCATATTAAACATAATTCAAGCTGTATTCGAGCTAGTCGAAAGTCATATGTAAATAAAACCGTAACAATTAACCATATCACAATTGTCACCAAACATAGCATATATATTATAACGAAATCAAAACGAAATGTGATTGTGTTTAGAATCGGATATGAGAAACAGCTTGTGTTTATAATAGATACCAATGACTTCAATCAACAGCAGAGCATCCAATTTAAGCTAAATCAAACCAATCCAATCCATACCACGATCAATCAAATCGAAGGAAATCCAATCAAAGCTAAACTAGGAAAACGAAATTCAATTTATCAAAACAAAACTATGTACATAATGTGATAGAGCAAATCCACGATGTAGATAGAACTATTCAAAGAAATCGAATTCGTTATATAAACAAATGATAGAACATACCAGTGAGGCTGCTATCATGCCAACTTTGAATTCACGACCGCTGTGGCTAACTCCACATTTTTAAACAAAATAGAGCCTGTCATCCTTTGTTTCTTATCAGTGGCTTGCAACTTATCCTTTTGACTGGTAAGCCGTGCAACCTGGTCCTCCAAAGAGTGAATCCTCGACTATAGCATTGGCACATCAAGATAATACCTCTCTAACCACGAGCTACATTGATCACAGGGTGGTACTGTAGGTTGAGGCAAAGCAAGAGAGGGTTTTTATGAATGACCGGGGGTTTCACAAGACAACTTAATGCCTAGGTAGGTAGGGTCGTTTTACAAGCAAGGTGGTAGGTTTGACACGAAGTCATACGAGGGTTTGGCACACAAACCTTCCGAATAGGGATACTCACTCACCAAGAAACGCTCCACTTCCGAGTCAGAGTCTTCACTCAAAATGATAGGGTTAGGGTTGACAGGAGGTTTCGGCTTGTTCCTTGCCATTCGAGATATTAAATGGGCATTCTTTTTGCGTTTGGCGTTTGCAGTAGGCTTGGCTTTAGGCTTCTTCCCATAGGTTTAACAGTCTCAACATCCTTGGTCACAGAGTGGGGAAGGTCGATAGGTGAGTCGGGTAAGGGTTTAGGTAACAGAATACTGTAGGGTACCGGGGGTATAGTCTTGTCCTTGGTAACCACAGGTTTGTCAACCTGTGGAAGATTCGAATCCTCAAAATCATTGTGAGCAAGGAAATCATTCTAACAGTCTCCGTGTAACCTCAAATGACAGACAACAATCATTTTAACCAGCCCATAGTGAAAGAGGTTGCTATCAGCCTAGTTCCTTTTGTATTTCTTAGACATTTTGAATAGGCTTCTATGCAAATAATACAGCATATCGAGTTGATAACCCATAAAAACCATAAGTAAATGAAGGTGGTGTAAGAAAACAAAACCATACTGACCTTCACAGGTGATAAATTGTTTGATAATCATCAATAAATCATGCCAACGCTGTTTCAACATGGTCACGGGTAAACCTTTGTCACAGGAGCTAACCTTACGCTACTGGAACAGCAGAGTCCAAGGGACCTCTTCCACTTTGCAATTCTTGGACCATCATTGTCCAGTGACTGGCAAACCCGTAGCAAGGCTTACAAATTGCTCTTCAATTTGGAATTGGACATCGCCGACCTTGGCTCGACAACCATCAAAGGTCAATGCGAATTTTCGGGAAATGCAGAGGTTAAAACCATCAAATTTTTGTATGAGCGGGAGCCACCCATTGTCCTCGAGGTCATTGTGGGCACTGTCAAACATCAACAGAGCCTGGCTACCATTCGGTTCAGCCCTCACGACTGGAGCCATGGTGAGAGCACATGGTAAGGGTTTGGTTCAAAAACACCAGCACACAGGAGCAGAGTCATTTGCTCTAACCACTACGAACGATCAAAGGGGAAGCATTTAATGTGCGCATGCGAGGGTGGTGGAATCACTTACCGCCATGCATAATAGTAATGGAAAAGTACAACTGGCAATTAATCCTCTGTTCAATCAATCATAACATAGTTCAATCCTTATCATTCGGCCAACCATAAAAATCAAACAATGGATGATATGCCAATGCGCCATTGTAAAATTTCAAACCATTGTCATTCAATGTGAAATCAAACCCAAAAATTAAATATGTTCCATCATATAAGTGTGTAATCAAAGTTTTAAAACATAGTGACAATCGATTTCATAAATTTGACAAGCCAAGAGCTATATAAATTTTAACATAAGGATCGCACTATATATA
The DNA here is from genome assembly GCA_032191745.1 of Picea mariana. NCBI lineage: Eukaryota > Viridiplantae > Streptophyta > Pinopsida > Pinales > Pinaceae > Picea > Picea mariana. Next base: position 19,212 of record JASDQU011245923.1, on the reverse strand, counting down.
TAAAAACAAAAATAAACCATGACCCTTATGCAATTCATAGAATCAAGTATAACCCATAAATTTACATGCTCAATGCCTTACCAATTAAATAAAAATCAAGTTGCGCAATCAAAGTAAGAATAGGCAAATAGGCATAGTTCGAAAATCCTTACAGCCACTTAATGATAAACCAAAGGTAAATGCCACTCAAAATATCAATGCAAAGATCATGATAGTTCAAATAACGATAGAGGAGTTTTCACGCTTACAGTCGTGAAAACTAAATGGAGACCAATTTACAAGTGTCACAAGAAATGAAATTATCATTTATTTGCAAAATGCGATGGAAATTTGAAGTTCAAAAGACATAGGTGTAGGAAGCTTATAGGGCAATAGAAAAAATTATATTGGCTTCCAACAAACCCTCGTATGACTTTGTGTCAAACCTACCCCCCTGCCTACAGGACGACCCTAACTACCCAGGCATTAAGCTGCCTTGTGAAGCCCCCGATCATTTATCCAAACCCTCTCTTGCTCTGTCTATACCTACAGTGCCACCCTGTGATCAATGCAGTTCGTGGTTAGAGAGATATTATCTAGATGTTCCTATTCTATAGTCAAGAATTCACTCTTTGGAGGACCAGGTTGCACTGCTTACCAGTCAAAAGGCTAAGCTACAAGCCACTGATAAGAAACAAAGGACGACAGGCTCCATCTTGTCTAAAAATGTGGAATCAGCCACAGCTATCGTGAATTCTAAGTTGGCATAATTGAACAGCCTTCGTCATCACATAGGTATATTTTATCACTTGTTTATATAATGAATTCGAATTTGGTTTTGAATAGCTCTGTTTACAGCATTGATTGGTTCTGTTACATTGTACGCATTCTATACATAGCTTTGCTTTGACTAAATGGAAGTTCGTTTTCCCAGTTTAGCTTTGATTGGATTTTCATCTATTTGATTGATCTTGGGGTGGATTTGATTTGTTTGATTGAGTTAAAATGGATGCTCTACTGTCAATTGAAGTCGTTTGTATCTATTCTAGACAGGATCCATTTCTCATATCCAATTTTGAACACAATCACATTTCGATTTGATTTCGTTTTAATGTATACGCTATGATTGGAAACAATTTTGATATGGTCAATTGTTACGGTTTTATGTCCCATATGACTTTCGACAAACAGGAATACAATTTGGATCATTTTCAATATGACTCTGTACAAATACACCCAAATCATGAATAGATTCAATTCATAACGATTATGCTAAAACCTAGCCAGTTAATTTGCATTGGTTAACCGTTAGCTCGACCATGTTATCAGTTGGATTCATAATGGCAATGGATACTCTGTTTGAATTTGATTTGTAAAACGAGATTGACTATATCCAGATTCACGATTTATTTCTATATTAAACTCAGTCGTGATTTGTTTCGATTATTTGCCCAGTTTGCAATTATAACTTCTGTTGATTCTATTAAGATTGCGATCACAATTAATCGATCCTTTCTATTGACTGTGTAAGGATCAATGATCGAAATCTATCACAAATTTGGTTGGGTGGATGCTGTTACATATGATTTCGTTTACACATAATCAAAACAGTCTTTACATCTTTGTATTCGATTAAACGATATGAATCTTTTGCTACATCATTATAGCTATGACGAGTGGAAAATGGTTGTGTTGGATTAGATCGTATCACATATGATCTGACTCATTATCGATTTCAATTGGATATGAAACAGTCTTGTTACTGTTCGACCCGATTTTATGGTAACAGGAAAACAGAGTATTCTTACCCTTGTTTTCGATTGAATCAGTTTTGATTCTGTTTAATGTTGAATGATAAAATCATTTGAAGCTTGAGTGATTCATTTTAAATAATCATTGGAAGATAATTGGATTTAATTCTTTTAAAACATTTGATTTGATTTCAATTCTGATTCTGTATGTTATTTTAGACTAGCTACAGAATCATATGATTCTGTAGCTAAGTCTGTAGGATTAGATTTTCATTGTTTTGCTAATAAAATATCTTTCTAAATTGTTATTTTTGGTCTATTACAGGTCAATTCGAAATTGCAGTGGATTTGATGAGCAGTTAGAGGATATTTGAAATGTTTTGATTTCATTTTAGTTTCTTAGTTTAGTTGATTTTGGGAATATCTTCCCAGATTATGTAAACAGTTTGATATTATCCACAGGGAGGTTTTACCCTGTGGAAAGACTTATATGTATTCATTATTTTTTGTAATAACTTTATCCTCATTCGTGGGAGAACAAGGATATGGAATTTTAATACAGACTAAGACAGAATTTGATATTCTGCTACAGCTTTAGCTTTTCATAACATCAATATTTTGTTCATGTTCTTGTGTATCTATTTGCATTTGGTTAATGACTACTTTAGCTATCTTAATCTTTTTGTAAATGATATAATTTAATCAATATAATCCATATCTGATTTCTTCCGAGTGTTTAAAAAACATAGCAATTGTTTAATTCAGTTTGTGAATGGTAGATTTCTCTTCTTCATAAGTTGAATTATTAAATATAAGTTTTTGCATAACAGGTTTCCCTTATTGCAAAGATTTATAAATCATATAATTGTTATGATTTTGTATGTCTTGTTTGTCCTGTAAATAACTCAAAGGGCATTGCAGGCTATCATTTACGAAAAGCTTCTGGATCAACCGGTGTGAGTTTCCTTCCTCCGACCAGCTTCGAAGTCATCATACACAGGACAAAAATGGAGCATTCCAGGTCAGTTTTTCATTTGTTGGTTTAGTATATTTATTAGTAGTTTATTTTAGATATAAGTTTAGTTAGATATGTGTGTAGAATTAGTATATTAGATTGTTTAATTTCAGTAAGTTTTACTTCTTATTTATAAAAATAAAAAAATCAACAAAATATCTCTCACTGTCTAAGGGCAGAAGTCAAATGAGTTTTACAGGTTTTATTCAAATCTGCAAGTTGTAGATAATGTACATTTGTGAATAAGTTGTAAGTTAATTAGTAATTAGATAGTTAATCATTAGAGTTAGTATAATAGTAATTAGTAGTTTGTATATAGAATAGTTAGAGTAGTTTATATTTAGTTTTAGTTTAATTTATTTAGTAGTTTGTTTTAATTAGATTAGTAGATTAGTTTGTTTTTATTTAGTTAGTTTAGTTTCTTGTATTTAGTTTTAGTTTATTAGTTTTAGTTAGATTAGTTAGTTTAGATTAGTTTTCTCTTTGGTTTTCTTAGAACCTTAGAACGGCCAATGGAGCCATTAAACCCATCAGGGTGGTCCATTCCAAACGGCTTGGGTTATTTAGACAACCCCGGACCGGTTCCACTCTCTCAGTTGATGGACGGTCAATTTTGCCTGTCAACAAATGGTGATAGAAGGAGGGCCTGAACTTAATTAATGGCACGAGGCGGTCGCAAGACTCCTCCACCACCTAATCACACACCTATAGTGACTAGAAGCCATTCAAACGATAATATTCCCCCTCAAACAAAAACTACTTCAACCGACGATCCACAGATCACAGTTGAGCCAGCAACCCCTAATCCTATAGGTGGTGACTTCCAAGAGATCGTTCATCAATCGCTTATTAAAACACATAGTGCCTTAGCTAGTCTTAGGCAACCAAACCGTCCGTGGGGTCAACCTTTAGACTTCTCCGAAATCAGAGAACAATTAGGTGACACTAACCTCACTGTGAATCCTACAGATCCAAACTTAAATCCTGCTGTAGGAGGATCTGGGATACCTCCTTCACCACCTCCCTCATCTCCTTCTTCTTCTGGAGGGGATTCCTCGTCAGACAAAGGAAACTCACCTTCTCAACCTTCCACACCCACTACCCCAATGGAAAATCAGAACAACCCTGCTAGACCCTGGTTGGACCAGGATGCTGTAGCTGTACCTGGAGCCCAGCACCCTTTACCCAAACACCCAGAGAAATGGCTTCCCAACTTTGACCCTGATTCAAAACAGATAGCTGAAGATCATACCAAAAACTTTATGTTAGCCATTAGACTCCGCAATGTTGAACATGAAGATGTTATCTGTAGGTTGTTCCCTTATACTTTTGAGGGTAATGCATCCACTTGGTACTTTTCCCAACAACCCCATACCATAATTTATTGGGAAAAGTTTGAGTTATGCTTTTTGGAAAAATTCGGAGATGGTAAACCTCTGGAAGTCTTAGTCATGGATCTTTCAAGATTAAAAATGAACCCAAAAGAAAAAGTTAAATATTTTAATCAAATATTCCTAACGCTTAAAAATCGAATCCCCATAGATTCTATGCTTGTTGAGAGTCTTGTAATAGCTTATTACACTAAAGCTTTGCATCAAAGCATAACTATTTGGGTTAAACAATATAAAAAGGCCACGTTGTTAGAAGCCTTCGAGGAGGCTACCCAGATTGAAAAAGACGTACTTAGTCTTAAGGACTCTTCTAGCAACGAAACTAAGATTGTTTCTTCTTCCAAAAAGAAGATTGAAATTCTCCCCAGACCTTCACAAAGTAAAACACAACCTGAAAACTCTGATTTGGAAAACCTAACTAAAGTTGTTCAAAAACTGTCTAATCAAGTTATATACTTAAAAAGGTCAACTGAAGAAGCTTCTTCGAGTAAAGAACCCTACAAACCTCCTTTTCGAAAGCCCTTTCCTACCAATCGATCTAACCCAACTCCCGAAGGCTTGAATCTAGAAAGTTTGCAATGTGATCTTCAAACAATTCTAGAAGCCCAAGATAACTTGATGCCTCCTGACATCCCTCAGGAGGAAGTTGAACAGGAAACAGTTCAAGAAGAAGAGTCTTCTCCAAACATCTTTGGACATTTCTCGGACAACATCTTCCAAGCTAAGTTCGAGACTATTCGCCCTTATAACACTAGGAGTAAGACAGAAAACAAGCCTTCTACCGAGAACACTGCAACTTCACCTCCAAAGCCATCTAAATCAGTAGAAACTAAACAGAGCAATGACAGNACATTTCTATTTATGAGTTGTTGAAGTTTCCATTTTTGTTACAAAAAATGTTGCAAAATATTTCAGAGAACGACAAGAATGGTAACTCAAATGGTAACAAGGTTGTGCAAAGCAAAGTTCCGCAGAAGACTTCCACTAAAAATAATCTTGATTCTCAAGATAAAGGAAGCCTTCCTGTAACCCCTGTAAATAATGTAAATAATGTAGATAAAGTAGCATCAGAAATTGCGAGTAAAAAGCCTCAAGCTACTACTCTTAGTACTCGCAAGAATGTACCTCCTTTTCTTTTAACTTTCGAAATTTTTAACAGAAATGTGCATAATTGTATGGTTGACTCAGGAGCGTCATCTAATGTGATGCCTTGGTCTGTCTGCCAAAAGATTAATGCTGAAGTGGAACCATCTACTTTAAACATCATTCAACTTGATCGAATAGATGTCAAAGCTATAGGCGAACTAAAAAATGTATTAATCAGATCATCATCTAACCCAAAGGTTCATCAAGTTATTGATATAATTGTTGTGGATATTCCAGAGGTGTATGGTCTGTTTTTGAGCAGGGACTGGTCGGAGAAGCTACATGGTTACTTCGCAACAGACTGGTCTCACCTGTGGCTTCCAGAGAATGGTAAGCCTAACAAGATCAGGGTGAATCGTGAGCGCTACCTCAAGTTCACGGTCACATATTTGAACGATCCCAACGAACCATATACACCTCTTGCTGATTCACCCCAAGTCCAAGGGATGGACACCTTCTTCAGAAATTTCATGGCTGAGATTTCACCTATCAACAATCCAGAACAACGGTCCGAGATCGTAGCATATATGCAACCAACAGCTTCTATTCAACAATCCCATGTGCCCGATGGAAACCAAATTTGGTCTCTATATTTCGATGGTTCTAAGTCTAAAGAAGGAGCTGGTGCAGGCAACATCATTATCGATCTGGCAGGTAACAAGACTTTATTGGCTTGCAGACTAGAATTTGAATGTACTAACAATACTGAAGAATACGAGGCTTTACTACAAGGTCTCAGAAAAGCTTTGGACATGAACATTCAAAATCTGGTTGTATTTGGCGATTCTGAAATAGTGGTTAGACAGGTAAGAGATTCTATACACTGTCTTTCCCCGCATCTCAAAAGTTACCAGTCTGAGGTATGGAGTTTAATGAACAATTTTTTCGCTTTCAATATAAATTCCATTCCTAGATTAAATAATGCTGAAGTAGATCTACTAGCTAATGTAGACACTAAACTTCTTCCTGCAGAGGGTTTGTCCCCAAGCGCATTCTCAGTCAAGCTATTGTTTTAACCATCTGTTCCTGACAATATCATAAACTGGAGAGTATTTGACGATGATCAGCAGATCATTAACTTTCTGCACATGGAAGAAACCTTTCAAGGTGCAGTGATAGATGAACACACACACGACGACAATTTGCACGGCTTTACGGTAATACATGATCCAAAATCTCCTGAAGTTCTATCGGACATGGTAAATTTCATACCCAAATCCATAGTTAGATTAGAAAAGTTTTATGATTTTGAAGATAAATTTAAAAAGATGGTCAATTGTAAAACTAATAGTTCCTCGTTGTCCTATGAAAAAGTCAATTTAGGAACTAGTGAAAATCCTCAGTGCATTAATCTAGGCTTGGGATGTTCTAGACAAGAAAAAGCTGTGTTCGTTAAGTTATTTAAAGAATTTAAGGATGTCTTTGCATGGACATACAATGATCTTAAAACGTTCGATTCTAATATTATACAACATGTCATCCCGATGAAGCCCCAGACCTTACCCTTCCAACAGAAACTGAGGAAAATGCACCCTAAACTAGAACTGACCGTTCAAAAAGAATTGAATAAACTCCTAAGTGCTAAAATGATTTTTCCTGTTAGGCACACTCAATGGGTGTCCAACCTTGTCCCAGTGCGGAAGAAAAACAGGGAAATTCGACTTTGTGTTGATTTTCGAAATCTCAATAAAGCGTATGACAAAGGTAATTATCCTGTCCCACCCATGGAACAGATCCTGCAACAGGTATCTGGTTCCGAGAGGCTATCTTTATTGGATGGTTTCTATGGATACAACCAAGTCTTGATGTCTCTGCCAGACCAACTAAAAACTACCTTCTGTACTCCGTGGGGCACTTATGCTTATCGCAAAATGCCCTTTGGATTGATTAATGCTGGTGCTACCTTTCAGAGAGCAATGGACATTGCTTTTCTAGGCTTAATCAATCACTCCGTCATAGTTTACTTAGATGATGTGACCATTTACTCTAAAAACAAAGACGATCATCTAGCTCACTTAAGAGTCGTTCTGCTACGATGTCGTAAATACGGCATCTCCTTGAACCCCAAAAAGTCCATCTTTGCAGTAGAACATGGTAAACTACTAGGATTCATTGTGTCTAGTGATGGGATGATTATTGACCCCGAGAGGACTCAAGTCATCGCTAAAATTCCCCTGCCTACCTCCAAAAAATCCATGCAGTCTTTCTTAGGCCAGATTAATTTCGTGAGAAGATTTGCCCCCAGTTTCTCCGAAATGGTCAGGCCTCTACAAAACCTGATTAAGAAAGACACCTAATATCACTGGGGACCTACAGAAAACCAAGATTTTAATGCTATAAAGAAGGCCATAATAGGCACTCCATCTCTCATGAGCCCTGACTTCTCTCAAGATTTTACACTCTATACTTTTGCCTCTGATCGTTCCTATGCCGCAGTCCTAACTCATATGAATTATGAGAACAACGAAGTACCCATCACCTTTATGACCTCTTCTTTCAAAGGTGCTGAACTTAACTACCCAACGGTCGATCGACAAGCCTATGTTGTTTTCAAAGAAGTTAAGCATTTCCGGTCCTATCTTTTGAAGTCAAGGACGAAAGTCATTGTCCCCTACCCTGCCGTGAGGAACTTGTTAGTGCAGAAGGAGTTAGGAGAGAAGAGAGCCAACTGGGTCACCTCCTTGCAGGAGTATGACTTGGAAATCACCCCAGCTCAGATTGTAAGAGGCCAAGGGTTGTGTAAGTTGGTTGTTGATTCGGAAACAGGACAACAAGAAGATAGTGATACGTCAAACCTAGAACAACGCGATCAAAGTTTGATTTGTTGCGTGCAAAACCTCGTAAGTCCTTGGTACGACGATATTAGATTCTGTCTTGAACATGGATCAACACCCCGTCACCTTGACCCTGCCAAGAGAAGAGCGTTGAGACTAAAGTCCACCTCCTTTCATCTAGTTAATGGTATACTGTTTCGTTAGAATTTTGACGGCGTATTGATGCGCTGCCTCGAGAAAGACGAAGCAGAAATAGTCTTGCTTGAGTTGCATGCAGGAGAAGTTGGTGGTCACTTCGGTGGTGACACCACTACTCATAAGGTTTTAAGAGCCGGTTACTACTGACCCATGCTTTTTAGGGACTCCCATGCCTTGTGTCGTAAATGTATCATCTGTCAGAAAGCATCAGGGCGATTGCAAAAACCAGCCTTTCCTTTGCAACCCATCTTAGTAGATTCTCCTTTCCAGCAATGGGGCCTTGATATCATAGGTCCTATTAACCCTCCGTCCTCACAACAACACAAGTATATTGTGACAGCCACAGACTACTTTACACGTTGGTCTGAAGCCTCTGCGCTAAGAACTGTTAACACAAGTCAGGTAATCGCTTTTCTAAACTCGAATATTATCACTCGTTTCGGTATCCCTGATTGTCTAGTCTTTGACAATGCTTCATACTTTTCTTCTCTTGAAATGAGCGAGTTTTCTTTGGAGAAAGGAATAAAGCTGAAGTATTCTACTAGTTATTACCCCCAGGGCAACGGCTTAGCAGAATCAACCAACAACAACTTGATCAAAATTATCAAGAGAACCGTGACTGAAAACCACAAGAACTGGCACAATGCACTGCTGAACGTGCTATGGGATGATAGGGTAACACCCAAAGCCGCTATAGGTAACTCCCCCTTTTTTCTTGTTTATGGAAGAGAAGCCATTCTACCACCCGACATTCTTCTTCCTTCAGTTCAATTGTCACAAAAAGTCCAAGAAGAAGATTGTCCCCCTTTAGAAAGCCGCATTAATGCTATGATGAAGTTGGAAGAAGTAAGAACCCAAGCTAAGCGTAAATTAGATCAACATCAACAATTGATTAAAAGCTGGCTCGATTCTAATTCTGCTTCTGATAGGAATTTTGAAGTAGGCGATCTCATTTTAAAGTGGGACAAACCACACGAAGGAAAGGGTGAGCACACCAAGTTTCAAAACTTATGGCTTGGGCCATTTTTAATTGCTGAAAAGTTGGGTCCTAGTTCCTTTCGATTATAGAATCTTGAAGGGCAGCTTGACACCTATCCGGTGAATGGCCAAGCCCTGAAAAGATACTTTGCTTGATAACTCCCTTGTATATTATGTAAATATTTCGTTTTTGTTTGCATTTTTCGTTTGCTTTCTGTTTTGGTTTTGATTTGAATTGATCAGTTTTTTGTCTTTTTTGAAAAAAAACGCACACCTGTGCACTCAGCCATTCAGACAAAGACGATAGAAAAATCTCTTCACTGAAATAACTTCTGAAAGTTTGTACAAACATCAATGATATGTTGCTGAACTTATATCTGTGTTGGAAAATTTTGGTGTTTGAAAGAAGTTTACTGATTTCAATCTCTGAGCAAAGTTTGTCATGATCATCTATTATCTTTTTACGCTGTCCCTTTTCTGTAAAGGAATGACTCTAAAATGATGTCTCCTTGTCGTAGGAAGGTGTTTTTATAAATAAAACATTTCTGGAGATGGATAAAGGACAGTGTTAAAAAATTATGATGAGGTCTAAAAAAATATGTTTAAATATCAAGATTATCAGCGTCACCCCGCTCAGCCATATATCTTCAAAAGAAAACAAAATAAAATTATGAATAAGAGTTGTGGGAAGTGCTTGTAAACCTATCGGGATACTGAACAGGTCTGCTGGCAGCGGGTAAATACATGCATGGCGCCAAGACAACTTCGTCGGGGTACTGAACATGCCTGTTGGCAGCGAAGCAATGTCGGGTACATGAAAATCTGTAAAAAAATATGAGAAACCTCTTTAATGTCCTTTATTCTGATATAGAACTTCTTGACATGATACAGATGCCAGAGTGGGTTAAATGGCAACCCTGTCGAGGCTATGGACGCCTGCTGGCAGCAGTGGCCATGCCAACAGTATTGAAGATTTTATCTTTAATATCGTGACTTGTTGATCTTAAGACTTTTATTAGTTTTCATCTTTTAAAACACTGCTGGAAAAGATGGTTAATGATGATGTTTGTACGATTTTCTGGTTGTTGTTTTTGAGTTGAAATTTTCTTTGCTGTCCTAATCTGAATTTATTTCTTTTGATAGAGATAACTGCTTCTACCAGTGTGTCGCCATTGTTGGAAACCAATTCAATTTTTTCTATTGTCCTATAAGCTGCCTACACCTATGTCTTCCGAACTTCAAATTGGCGTCACATTTTTCAAATAGACGATATTTTCATTTCTTGCGACACTTGCAAATTGGTCTCCATTAAGTTTTCATGACTGTAAGCGTGAAAACTTCTCCTTTCGAGGTCACATTTCGATCACTATCTGAACTGTCGTCATCTTTTTATTGATATTTTCTATGGCACTTATATTTGGTTTATCGTTATGTGGCTGAAAGGATTTTCGAACTATGCCTATTTGGACATTCTTATATTGATTGGATAACTTGATTTTATTAAACTTGTGAGGCATTGAGCATATAGATTTGTATTTTTTGTGACTTTCCTAGTCATTGATTTTCATAGGTGTCATGATTTATTTTTTGTTTTTATATATGATGTGATCCTTATAATATTTTTATGGCTCTTGGCTTATAAATTTTATGAGTATCAATTGGCACAATGGTTTAAAACTTTTGATTTATCAATGGTGCATGGTTACCATAAGGTGTTGGTTACACATTGAATATTCATGGTTTAAAAACTATACTTGGTTTGGCGCTTTGGTATAACACTCACCATTTGATTCTTTGGTTGGCCAAACGATATGGTTTTGAGCTATGCTATGATTGTTTGAACGGAGGTGGAATTTTCCGGTTGTACTTTACCATAACTATTATGCATGGCGGTGAATAACTCCACCACCCTCGCATGCGCACATTAATGCTTTTCCCCTTTGATCTTTCATTGTTGTTAGACCGAATGACTCTGCTCCTGTGCATTGGTGAATTCGAACCAAACCCTTACCATGTGCTCACACCATGGCCCCAGTCGTGAGGGTTGAACCCAATGGGAGCCAGGCCCTATTGATGTTTGATAGTGCCCGCAGTGACCTCGAAGAAAATGGGTGGCTTCCATTTATACAAAGATACGAGGGTTTTAACCTCTATGTAGCTCGACAATTCACCATGACCTTTGATGGTTTTCAATCCAAGGTCGACGATATTCAATTGGAAATTGATGAACAGTTTATCAGTCTTGCTACGGGTTTTCCTGCCACTAGAAAACGATGGTCCAAGAATTGCAAAGTAGAGGAGGTCCCTTGGACACTACTCTTCCAGTCGCGTAAAATCACCTCCTGTGATAAAGGTTTGCCAGTAACTATGCTTAAACAGCGTTGGCATGATTTATTGATGATAATCAAACAGTTTATCACCTGCGAAGGTCGGTATGGGTTTGTTTTCTTACACCACCTTCATTTGCTTATGGTTTTTATGGGTTATCAGCTCAATATGCCCTATTATTTGCATAGAATCCTGTTTAAAATGTCAAAGAAGTACAAAAGAAATCAGGCTGATAGTAGCCTTTTTCATTATGGGCTGGTTAAGCTTACTGTTGTCTGTCATTTGGGTCTATGCAGAGATTGTTGGAGCAATTTCCTTGCTCGAAATGATTTTGAGGATTTGAACCCCCCATAGGTTGAAAAACTTGTGGTGAGAGAGGACAAGGCTGTACCCCCAGTACCCTACAGCATCCTGCTACCTAAACCCTTGGCCGACTCACCTATCGACCTACCCCACTTTGTGACTAAGGGTGTTGAGACTGTTAAGCCTATGGGCAAAAAGCCTAAGGTGAAACCCACTGTAAACGCCAGAGGAAAAAAGAATGCCCGTTTAATTTCACAAATGGCAAGAAATAAGCCAAAACCTCCTGTCGATCCAAACCCTATCATGTTGAGTGAGGACTCTGATTCGAAAGTGGAGCGTTTCTTGGCTAGCGAATACCCCTATTCGCAAGTTTTGTGTGCCGAACCCTCGTATGACTTTGTGTCAAACCTACCCCACTGCCTACAGGATGACCCTAACTACCCAGGCATTAAGCTGCCTTGTGAAGCCCCCGGTCATTTATCCAAACCCTCTCCTGCTCTGTCTATACCTACAGTGCCACCCTGTGATCAATGCAGTTTGTGGTTAGAGAGATATTATCTGGATGTTCCTATTCTACAGTCAAGAATCCACTCTTTGGAGGAACAGGTTGCACTGCTTACCAATCAAAAGGCTAAGCTACAAGCCACTGATAAGAAACAAAGGACGACAGGCTCTATCTTGTTTAAAAATGTGGAATCAGCCACAACTGTCCTGAATTCTAAGTTGGCATAATTGAACAGCCTTCGTCATCACACAGGTATATTTTATCACTTGTTTATATAATGAATTCAAATTCAGTTTTGAATAGCTCTGTTTACAGCATTGATTGGTTCTGTTACATTGTATGCATTCTATACATAGCTTTTCTTTGACTAAATGGAAGTTCGTTTTCCCAGTTTAGCTTTGATTGGATTTTCATCGATTTGATTGATCTTGGGGTGGATTTGATTTGTTTGATTGAGTTAAAATGGATGCTCTACTGTCAATTGAAGTCGTTTGTATCTATTCTAGACAGGAGTCATTTCTCATATCCAATTTTGAACACAATCACATTTCGATTCGATTTCGTTTTAATGTATATGCTATGATTGGCAACAATTTTGATATGGTCAATTGTTACGGTTTTATGTGCCATATGACTTTCGACCAACAGGAATACAATTCGGATCATTTTCAATATGACTCTGTACAAGTACACCCAAATCGTGAATAGATTCAATTCATAACGATTATGCTAAAACCCAGCCGGTTAATTCGCATTGGTTTACTGTTAGCTCGACCATGTTATCAGTTGGATTCATAATGGAAATGGATACTCTGTTTGAATGTGATTTGTAAAACGAGATTGACTATATCCAGATTCACGATTTATTTCTATATTAAACTCAGTCGTGATTTGTTTCGATTATTTGCCCAGTTTGCAATTATAACTTTTGTTGATTCTATTAAGATTGCAATCACAATTAATTGATCTTGTCTGTTGACTGTGCAAGGATCAATGATCGAAATCTATCACAAATTTGGTTGGGTTGATGCTGTTACGTATGGTTTCGTTTACACATAATCAAAACAGTCTTTACATCTGTGTATTCGATTAAACGATATGAATCTTTTGCTACATCATTATAGCTATGATGAGTGGAAAATGGTTGTGTTGGATTAGATCGTATCACATACGATCTGACTCATTATCGATTTCAATTGGATATGAAACATTCTTGTTACTGTTCAACCTAATTTTATGGTAACAGAAAAACAGAGTATTCTTACCCTTGTTTTCGATTGAATCACTTTTGATTCTGTTTAATGTTGAATGATAAAATCATTTGAAGCTTGAGTGATTCATTTTAAATAATCATTGGAAGATACGTGGATTTAATTCTTTTAAAAGATTTGATTCGATTTCAATTTTGATTATGTATGCTATTTTAGACTAGCTACAGAATCAGATGATTCTGTAGCTAAGTCTGTAGGATTAGATTTTCATTGTTTTGCTAATAAAATATCTTTCTAACTTGTTATTTTTGGTCTATTACAGGTCAATTCGAAATTGCAGTGGATTTGATGAGCAGTTAGAGGATATTTGAAATGTTTTGATTTCATTTTAGTTTCTTAGTTTAGTTGATTTTGGGAATATCTTCCCAAATTATTTAAACAGTTTGATATTATCCACAGGGAGGTTTTACCCTGTGGAAAGACTTTTATATACTCATTATTTTTTGTAATAACATCATCCTCATTCGTGGGAGAACAAGGATATGGAATTTTAATATAGACTGAGACAGAATTTGATATTCTGCTACAGCTTTAGCTTTTCATAATATCAATATTTTGTTCATGTTCTTGTGTATCTATTTGCATTTGGTTAATGACTACTTTAGCTATCTTAATATTTTTGCAAATGATATAATTTAATCAATATAATCCATATCTGATTTCTTCCAATTGTTTAAAAAACATAGCAATTGTTTAATTCAGTTTGTGAATGGCAGATTTCTCTTCTTCATAAGTTGAATTATTAAATATAAGTTTTTGCATAACAGGTTTCCCTTATTGCAGAGATTTATAAATCATATAATTGTTATGATTTTTTATGTCTTGTTTGTCTTGTAAATAACTCAAAGAGCATTGTAGCCTATCGTTTATGAAAAGCTTCTGGATCAACCGGTGTGAGTTTCCTTCCTCCGACCAGCTTTGAAGTCATCATACACAGGACAAATCTAGAGCATTCCAGGTCAGTTTTTCATTTGTTGGTTTAGTATATTTATTAGTAGTTTATTTTAGATATAAGTTTAGTTAGATATATGTGTAGAATTAGTATATTAGATTGTTTAATTTCAGTAAGTTTTACTTCTTATTTATAAAAATAAAAAAATCAACAAAATATCTCTCGCTGTCTAAGGGCAGAAATCAAATGAGTTTTACATGTTTTATTCAAATCTGCAAGTTGTAGATAATGTACATTTGTGAATAAGTTGTAATTTAATTAGTAATTAGATAGTTAATCATTAGAGTTAGTATAATAGTAATTAGTAGTTTGTATATAGAATAGTTAGAGTAGTTTATATTTAGTTTTAGTTTAATTTATTTAGTAGTTTGTTTTTATTAGATTAGTAGATTAGTTTGTTTTTATTTAGTTAGTTTAGTTTCTTGTATTTAGTTTTAGTTTATTAGTTTTAGTTAGATTAGTTAGTTTAGATTAGTTTTCTCTTTGGTTTTCTTAGAACCTTAGAATGGCCAACGGAGCCGTTAAACCTATCAGGGTGGTCCATTCCAAGCGGCTTGGGTTATTTAGACAACCCCGGACCGGTTCCACTCTCTCAGTTGACGGACGGTCAATTTTGCCCGTCAACACTCTTCTCATACTCCTACCACTTGATGAACATCTCTTTGCAGGTGTTAACATATTGGAATCTATGTTGTTCCATTGGGGCCACATAAATTTCTCTTATCTCTACTGCATGTGCCTGATACTTGACTAGACTGACACTTAACTACTGCAGCATATCTTGAGCTTTGATCGGGTGTTCCATAAACCATCGCACTTGACCTGGAACTGTGTCTGCCACCTTTTCTAGTTCTTCAGCCCATAATGAAACTTGATCGGTGCATGATTTGACTATGTCACATAAGTCGATGAAGTAATCGAGCATGCCAAACTCAAAGAGCCTGATATCCTTCATTTCCTTGTTGATTTTGATCTAGTTCTTCTCGCACTTGGATGATTTTCTTGAATTTTCCAATGAGGCTCCCGAGATATTCTTGTCTAATACTCATAGGCATCTTTCTTGCAATAAAAAATATGAAATCCTTTAGAGACCGCGTATAGAGTAACACAAGGTAAAATACATGTATAAAGTGTAAGCATGAGAAATCCAGACTAGTACATACTTGTAAAGCTCGCTAAACCTAATTATTCGATACTTAAGGGATCTTTGCAGCTTTTGAATCGCTTGCTTTGCTTCTCTTAGCACCATAATTTTTCTCTAGTTAGGGTGGGTCTATGTGCCACAACATGAAAGATCAGCTATGAAATAACATGAGAGTTGGAGTCACACCAGTGGCCGGTTGGCCCTTGGAGTCAGGAAAGGATGTCAGAGCCAAACATGTGTTAAGAGTACGAGTATGTTCCAAAACTGTCAGGTCCTGTCATAAGGGAAGTTGTTAGGTACCTCAGGTCAAGGCAAGTGTTTTGAACTGAAGTCACATCGGCAAGTGCAAAAACCATCATCAACTCATCATGAAGGTTGGAAGAATAAAAAATCACAGCGCTCATGTCATGCACACCCTGCAACTCCTATTGGTTGTATCTCACATGCCCTGAAATGTATTCATTGAGTGGATGTGCCACAGAAAATGTTCAGTTCACTTCAAAACATCCAGTTGCCATGAATTCATTGTTCCCTGGCATGTTTCCACCCACTTCCCACTCTGTTATAAATTATGGATGTTCTTCATGTATTCTACTCACCAGTTGAGCTTATGAATTGTTGGTAGTTCATCTATCGAGCTCAAATTGATCATGTTTTCTATTCCAGGCCCTTTCCAAGTTCCCCACGCATAAGACAGATACATGTCACACCATGGGAACCCCTCAAAACATGAGAAGGGGCATGCGAAGCAACAAAAGTTCCAGTCTTGAGCCCCAAAGCGTTTGGGATTCATTCTTAATTGCAGTGGGCATTCCCGAGGTTTCAAAAGGAGGTTCCTACCTACACGTGGAAACGATGATATCATACCGTGCGAAGGTCGAAGTGGAAGAATTTGTTCCAAAAGGAAGGACATTGGAAGACATTCCTCCCCAACAACAGATACTCTAGAGAAGGGGAATACCAAGGAAGAATAAGGAAGCTGGGGAGACCCAAATCCTAAGTGAGTTGTGTGCAAGGTTGACTGTCGAGGAATTACTTATGTGTGTTATTTGACTAGAACCTATTGAAGTCACAAGTTAGTGAAGTGGGAGCGGAACGAGGAGGACAAATGCCATAGATGCTAATGTTTGAGAGAAGAATCAGCAGCTGAAACAGGCACAAATCGCCATCACCGAACTCTATCAGGAAAATTGAATATAAGGACATCAATTGACAGCAAAGACCCTTGAGGTGTTAGTATCACAGGGTCGGGAAGGGAACGCGAAAGCACAAAGGGAGTTGGAAGAAAATAATATGAAACATCTCAGAGAACGTGAAGAAGACTGGGAAAAATTACACACAGACCTTTCTAGCGCTCAAAAGAGACATGATTAACTAAAACTATTTTGTATTCTCAGACGTGGCACAAATATTGATAGTTTTGAAGATTTTTGCATGTTTTTAACGTAAACCGGGATGGTTGGCCGAAAAGTGTAGACAATGTCTATTGTATGTAATTTGAGATCGATTTAAACCTAATGTAAAAGTCCTAAAACTTTGATGAAAGGATTCTGGTTGTAGCGGTTGGATGTATCGTTTCTTTTCTTTGTGTATGTATTTCTTGTTTTCTTCATCCATATATTTTCTTGTCTGATCGATAACGTATTTTCGAGCTTGGGATTTGTTGCATAGCGTAACTTTTTTTCGCCATTCATACAAACCATATTTCCTCCAAATTAACTCTGAATCTTTGCAAATTTAACTCATCGTGGGTTGATGACGAAGGCACGGAGGGTAATGTGTTCTATTGGTAAATTCAAATGGTCCTTTTGAAAAATCTCCGATGCCAATCGATTTCATCGTATGACATTGACATGGAGAGACTGGCTTGGAACACATGGAAATGAAAACCGGTAACTTAACTCGTGAGTATTAGTCAGAGTTGGGACTTCCCTCTAGTTGTGTGTTCTTAAGCAAAACTTGGGATCGTTGATGATAAAAAAGGTGTCAGGGATCGGCGATCAGGGATAAACCTATTGCATATTTTCCTTTGGGTTAGCATCTTCAAAGACTCCCGATGTCAAAAATTTTTGGGAGTTGACGATTAGAGAAAATGTTTTAGCGTGGTCCAACCATTCATCGTGGTTTGGCATTCTCTGTTTCACTAAGCTTGTCAGGTATCGACCATCGACGATATCATTTATTTCTTAGTTAAAGTTTACTCTTTTCACCTTTTATCGATGGCAAAGGGGATCGATTGTCGGAGATATCCTTGTGTGATGCTTGTCACAAAAGAAAAATTCCTTTTGCCGATGGTGATGAAGATCGACATTCAGAGACTATAGTTTTTTCGAGTGATTTTCATTCATCTTTTAAACCCTTTCGATGCCAAATTTGGGCACATGAAGTGAAATGTTTTGGATGTTGATTCTTCATTTAAAGGTTAGACATTTTAAGTCATTATTTTTCATAGATTCAAGAAAACTTTTAAAGACTTAATTAGAGTCAAGATGATAAGAAAAGGAAACATTTTCCACAATGAAGTTGATTTAGACAGTGCAAAAGATCAAGTGTTACCCAAAAGTAAAATTTGACATAGTCTTTTTTAGGGTGTGTTGAGTGATCAAAAAATGGCGACTTACTGGGCAAAAGTAGAATCTTTGTTCCTCCTTCGGGCTCGGTTGATGCAAAAGCTGGTTAAGAACTTAACTGGTTTTCATCAGAGCTTATTTTACCTTTGCGTTTGGAATTTTCCTGGTTGATGCATCTGGATCTGCCTGTGGGGTTTTTAAACCTTTATTCCACCTTATTTTCCTGTAACCTTTACTCATGCCTTCTTTTGAAAATATTCTACTAAATAATTTATAGGCACTAGGCACTTTTGTTCCCTTCATTCATTTTCTACGGTGTTGCTCTGCTGCCAGCAGACATCCATAGCCCTGGCGAAGTCACCCCGACATCACAGACCTTGCTCCGCTTCCAGTGAACATCCATATCCCTGACGAATTTATTTTCATACCCTCTCCTACTGTGTGGTCATTTGATATAGCTGATTTTTTATTTCAGCAGAATGCCCTAAGCGAGCGGGATAGGAGGATGTCTGTTATTTGCAAAAATATGAGGTGATTAAGGGGAAGCTTACTAGTTCTTTCTCTGAGGTGCATGTAGTCCTTTCTAGCTTTCCTTCTTTCCCTTAAGGTCTTACCAAACCACTAAGAAAACACTTCTGCATTTCTCCGAAGGTGTTCCCCTACGCAAGTTAGATGGAAAATACCTTGACATAACCGTAGGTTGCCCATCGTTTCTTGTATTTGTATGTGAGCGGCGAGTTAGGAAGAGAGTTTACTATGTTGCACTATTTAAGGTCAACCATTGTCTTGATAAACATAATCTTAAAAAGAACGGAAGTCCAAATAGAAAAAGAAAACAAAAATTCATTTTGCAATTGACCTAGCTAACAAAAGAATGAAAATACGCACGCAAAACATAAAAAATATT
>JASDQU011245922.1:14066-26055 GCA_032191745.1 Picea mariana | reverse complement strand
GGGAGGGGGGATTCAAGAGAGGAGGATAAGGAAGAGGGGAGAGGACTTGGAAGGGAGTCATTTCTTTGGTGAAAAAAAAAAATATGGAAGAAGAAAGAAGGAGGAGATTGGAAGGAAAAACAATTGTTTTGGGGGACTTTTACAGGGGCACTGTTGTTGTTGGAAATTTTGGGCTCGAGGGCAAGGAAACCACAAAGATTCCTGGAGTTAGGGAGCCAGAGAGGTTGTTCCTAGCTGGATGGGCGGTAAATAATCAGTTTTGGCAAGTTTTGGCAAGGAACAAAACAAAGGAGGAATGGAATAGATAAACCAGAACTTGAGTTTGGGCAAGGACAAGAAAAAAGGAGCAAGGGACTACATAAACCAGAACCTTAGGTTGAGGTATGTATTTTACTAGTTGATTTATTTGTAAATATCATAACCAATACCAGTTGTTGTTAGGTTGTCTAATTACCAGTTTATTCCTTGCATAAAGAAAATTCTAAACTAAATTGTTGTAAATGAAATTTCTTACTTGTAGATCTTTCGGTAATATAAATTTTACTTCATATATACAAAAGTTCTTCTCTTACATAAAAGAGTCATTACAGTAGGATATAGTTATATTTTGAGGCCTTGAAATAGAGGGATTTAGATTAAGCAACTTTTCAAAACTACTAAGAAGAAATATGACCCTTTTTTTGGCCCAAGTGTCTATCAAATTCCTTGATTCTATGGAAAGTTACACATAGGCCAAACCAAAAGATCCTTTAAATATCGATTGAAAGAACACATAGCTGACACAACCCATAATAGAATTACCAAGTCATATATTGTTGATTAGTCTTTTAAATATAATCATCTAATTTGATTTAACCAAACTAGATTTATGGCCTCAACGCCCCATTACTCCTTCTGTATCATTCAAGAAGCTGTGAAAATTGAAAAACACCCCAATAATTTCAATAATAAAAAAGACTACAGACTCAACCAATCACATAAACTCATCATTATCATGATCATTAATCTTCTCTATTCCAAAAAAAATATTTAATTTTAAATTTTTATATTATTTAATTTAATTATTTTAATTTTCTAATTAAAAAATTGTTTAGATATCCTTATTGTCAATTCTCCTTTTCCTTTTTTTCTCTTTATAATCATTTAATTTATATTTTTATCTTAATGCTATAATCTTTAATCCACTCTAATATAATTTATTTTTATTTACTATGCTATAGTTTCATTGTTCTAATCTTTTAAATAAATCTTACATAATTAAAAATTCTTTTTCCAAATTAAATATTTAATTTTTTGTTTCTCCTTTTCAAATTTAATATTCAATTGTTTCATGTTTTCTCTAGGCTTAATTGGTTAATTATGGCATTGTCATTGGTTATTTCATCATTTTAAATTTACATTTTATGTATTTTTTACAATATTGTTTTCTTTTTCTAATGACTATCTCATGWTATCTAATCTTTAAATCTATTTACGATTAYAATTTTTTCTAATTGTTAATCATTTTTTRTCTTTTATGTTGGGTGGAGTGTCCACTTCAAATATTAAATGTTACAAAACTTTCTACACGATTTATTTCGAGAAAGTTTTACAACAATTATGACTAACTATGAAAACATATACATTCAAACACATTTTTTTTAATCATTTAATGTCATTTTTCACCATTGTTTTTTTTAGATTTTGTTATCTACCAAAGTTTGTATTTAGTTTTGTTAAARACATCCATATATATGGTTATTAAGAATTTACATTGAAAATATGTATCGGTATGATACTAGTTGCCAATGAGCACTATTTTCCACCGAGATGACCATTAATCCTTATTTTTCAYKCATATAAACACTAACTCATTTGACATGTTAATATAAACTTAGGAAATCTAAAGTTAGAAAACCATTYATGGTTATGGAAAATGAAGCTCCCCCAAGAGTATAARTATGTTTTAGCACTAGTCAAAACTCTATTGAAACAACAACGAACTCAATCCAAACACATAACGAAAACTACATGACTTTATGAGGTACTCCCTTGCTTTAGGCGAGTCATTATTTATTGGATAAAAATGAATCCTTTAGTTAAGATGAGGGTATCAATGTAGTTTCAACCTTTCGACTATCACACTTCCCCGAATCCACAATCATATGATTGCTTGAGGAGTCACCCTCCAACAAAGTACCCTGAGATGAAGCCTACACTAAACGTATTGTATAAACTAGCATATTAGCTCCTATACACTTTGAAAACAATTCTTTTGGGGTCTCGGTGCCATGTATTTCCTCTCGTCATAGTCTCCACCAAAGTAAGAATGTTTGAAGGTGATGGGGAACCCATCATGATTCCAACCATTATTTGATGAAATGTATGGTTCCTACCATGTATGAGTGAAATCCATGACCTAATTCTATGAAATGTATGGTTCCTACCATTGTATGAGTGAAAGTCATGACCTAAAAGACTCAATAATAACTCTTCGATAAAATTCGTGGTAAACTATCCTCACATTTGTATGATTTTAAATTTGATTATTTTATATTGTTTGGACAAAACTTATATTATTTCAAAACATTCAATCATTTATTTAATATTGTGTTCGTCTCTCTTTCGAACTTACCCTCCCATTCTTTGTCAAATTAACATTTATTTGGGATATTCTATGTTTTATAGGAATCCATTCAATTGAATGTGCTCATAGTTGTGGTATATGTATTAAAAAAAAATCCTCTTGTAACTAGAATTATTGTTCTTATGAAGTATAGGAAACAATATATCATGTTTGGCTTTAACATTATTTTGATAAAATATTTTAAACTGTATTCTTGCGGAGAAAATTATTATATTGAGAGACATGTTTTGTAGACTAAGTGGGGTAGATGTATATTCCATGGATAATGTTAATGTAACACCTATGGGATTAAAAAAATATATAAAACAAAAACTAATATATTGATAATAATAAAATAAAACAAAATAAAATATTAAATGGACATTTATATAAACGAAATGTGTCAACTTTAAAGACAAATTACAAATTAAGAAAACTTCTCTTTGATTCATGGATTTTTCTACAATTCACAAATTCCTCTTCATCTACACAATGATTCATGGTTTAGAGATTTCAATTGGAAAATTATATTAAGCTATTATAAATTACTCTAAGGTTAACAAATTTCTTTTCACATACACATAAATTATCAATTTAGAGATTTTAGTCCAACAACTTTCATTTAGCTATTTTAGACTGGTCATTTAGAGAAAATGTGACTAGCTAATAGATCCATCTAAAATGGGCATTAAGGAATGAAAAGAGCCCATTTTAGCTAACAAATCAAACTATTAAGCACTTCCTTCTGGGTTTGATTTGTACCTATATAAATTCTAATTTCAATTTAGAAAATAGTCATATATGTTATGCACAAGTAAAACTATTCATATAATCAACAACAAAAGATCGAGGATCATATTAGTACATCTAATGTATATGCAACAACATCATTAACAATTTTGTAGTTTATTGATGCTCAAAATTCCCCCAAAATCTTTAGACAAATCCATTCTTTATTCACTCAGAAAATATAATAAAATAAACATTATGTTTAATTATATTCATTCTTTATTCACTCAAAAAATATAATGAAATAAACATTATGTTTAATTATATCCATTCTTTATTCACTCAAAAAACTATAATTAAATAAACATTATGTTTAATTATTCTAGGCTTTTGGCTTTGATCTCATCCTAGAGAGGACTTCCAACATTGAGAATGAGTGGTAATGAATGGCTTACTTTAGTAGGAGGGCATTACTTATGTCGTCACTTTTGATGGAAAAATTGGAAATCTTCTTAAATCCCTTTCATCTCACACATTGTCATCATGATAATTCAACTTAAGGAATGCCAATCATCAATATTTGAACAAAAATGACAAATACACTCATTTAACTTGGATGAAAGTATATTCATTGAAATTGGTTCAACTTCCATTATACTTTTATCCTTCCAAAATGTATGATTCTATGTGACTTTTTATTCCATCTAAACCATACTTCTTTCATGATTCTCTCTATTCATGAGAGATCTAATTCAGATTCTATTGGCAAAATATATAATTCTATCAAGCATAGACACATAGTTAGATTCCCTAAATATGTTATGAGAAAATAATAAAATCTCTTAAAAAGAGGGAAAGAAATCATCTTCCTTAAAAACTAATTTATTCTTTTTAATCAAATATCTAAGAGAAGCACTTATACGTTGAGTCAATTTCAATATGCATGTAAGATATGAGGAAATTCTCAATTCTAGCTTCAGCATAGTATCAATTGTTAATAATGGATTTCGACATCTCCAACTACAAAGGACCAAATGGTGAGAATCTAAGCTAGGAGCTCATATAGGTTCCACTTCTCCACCTTTCATTGACATTGGGTGCATGCGAATCTACAAAAAAACAAAGGTCACATAAACTCAAAATTTAAAGTTGATAATGTTAGAACCAAAATTTTGTGGTAGTCTCTTGAAATCCCAAGAACATTGATGTCATTGTAATACATAAATTCAAGTCCCTCTTTTATACCTTTTGTTACACCTATGTGCCTAATAATCTACTCCGAAAGTTCACAAGAACTCAAATTTTCACATTGAACAAGTCAAAAAAAAAAGTTGGGGTCTTCTCCTAGAATCCCTAGTATATCGTTTTCATTATATTGCATCTAGATTTATGGGTTTTTAAAGTCATTAAATTTTTACTACATTGATCACTATGTTTCTTTAAGTATAGTGCATTGATTTTAGTGTTTGGATTATGGATAAATATGAGTATTCTACTTTGTGCATTAATTTTAGTGTACGTACAATGGATAAAGGTTACATGAAAACATTTTCTCACTACTTTGAAATGATTGATTATATAGAAATGTAGAGAAATAATTATTCTTTGTAATGAAATTTAATACTGATATAGTGAAAGACTAATCAATTAGCATTTCTAGGGTCGTGATAAAAAAAAAAAAAAATTAAAGGAAAATGATTAATAAAACTAGAATCACAAAGAAAAAGGTTACATGATTGCAACATATCCAACTCTAGATCTCCAAATGATGAGATCTTCAACACGGATTCCATATAACCTAATTCTCCCACTTTTGTAGTTGGGATTCAGTTCCTAAGAATCCACCAAAAAAGGTCACATGAACATAAATTACAAGATGATCCAATCGAAACCAAAAGTCTATGGAAATCCCCCAAAATCCTATGTATGTCCCTGGGTGTTAAAGTTCTCATTGGATAATATTTCCTTATTTTATATAAGGATTCTTTATGATTTCCACCTTTGATTGGTTTCATGAGTGGGGTTTTTCCTGAGGCTTCATGAATTCATAAGGAGTGATGTTGGAAAAATAAATTATTAATGTTGGTGTTGGACCTCAGAAATAACACATTTTACAATGTCATTTAATCATTTTTCATTTACTTTACCCTTTCATCATCATTCCCTTCATCACTCATATTTCCATATTTGTCCATTTCTACCCTATATGAGCTTGTTGTAATCTAGGGAAAAGTAGGGAATGCTACCAATAGTCCATCACATAAGCAAGCAAAGCATAAAGGTTACATACACATAGGTAAATCTATAAAAAAGGTAGTGAGATCCCATGAAATGATAATTTTGTGTGTGTGTGTGTGTTTCAATACAACATAAAAGAGAAAATTTCCTTGATAATGATACTTTATTTACACATATATGTTTAGTTGCTAGGAAGTTGTAACTACTTAAATACCTCAATCAATTGACTTAACAGATACTACGACCGACTTGTCATTCTAACTTAGAAAATAGACCAACTAATTCTTAATCAACTGTCAGGTCCAGTCGATAGAGTCAAATATCCCTTACAAAATATCCCCCCAGCTCATTTCCTTTCTCGTCCTGAGCAGGATGGGGTTTGTTTAATACATTTGGTGGAAAAAAAGAGAAAAAGAAAAATAAAGAGAGAGATAGAAAAAAATATTTGGTGTTGGATTTGCTGATGTCTAAATAAATTATGTAGGATTTTCCGGCTGTCATTCTGGCATTGGTCCTTTGTCACTTATCGACTCAAATTTTGTTTCTTTTTTTCTTTCTAGATTGACTTAAAACGATATTTGGAGGATATTAGGTGTTGTTTTTGTAGGTGTTGAGTAAAGTCATTCCATGCATTAATTGAATGTTTTTCTTCCAGATCCATTATCTTCATTTGTCCTAGAAGGTTTATTTTTTCTTCTATTTCTACTTGGTATACTGTAGTCGACTTCAGGTCGATCTACTATTATGTCCATTGAATCATTTCTCTGACTTGCTCAAGGTGAATGAATGCATTGTTGGTATCTATATGTGCTTTGTAGCCTTCCCTCTACCATTCATATTCCTTTTGTGACAATTGTGTTTCCAATACTCTTTCTTTAGATAGTTGGTTTGTTAGGGCGTATTTTATTTTAATGTTGTTCGCCATATTTCTAGTTTTTCCTATGGTCTCAACTACAATGTTTTGTTCTCTGAGTTTATTGTATACATTTGAAAAGTAGGAGGGCTAATTACTTACCACCGAATTTAAAGTTGTTGCATTCTTGGTGGTTTCTTCCAACTTTTTTCTGATATTTTGGGTTTGTTTCAATATGGAATAATTGTGCATTTGAACGATCATCTTTGATGTCGGTCGAGTCCTCCCCCATCTCTAGTTGCGAAAGATCATCGACCTTGACATTGTTTTTTCCTGGTCGGACTATTACGTAGAATTCGAATTCTTGAAATAACAATAGCCAACAAAATATTTTCCCTTGATGCACGAGTTTTTTAACTAGATACTTTAGGTCTCGATGATCGATAAAAATGTAAATGGGTTCGTGAGTAAATATTGTTGTAATTTTTTTACTGAAAATAAAATCGACATGGATTCTATTTTATATTTGAATAATGTATTTATTCTTTATTTACCTTTCGACTGGTATAAGAATTCGGATGGTCGATTGTGTCATCATATGGTTGTGTGAGAAATGATCCTACAACACTACTCGATGTGTCAACATGTACATGAAATATTCTTCACCAATCGGGAAATTTAACTATAATGGCTTCAACCAACTTTTTATTTAAGAATTAAAATGACTCATGACAGTGTTGGCTCTATCCAAATTCAACTTCTTTCGGAAGTAATTCATCCATTGGAAAAGTAATATTTGAATAATGGGATATGAACTTTCAATAACACCTAGTATGCCCCATGAATATTTTTATCTTCTTTTGATTGACATGTAGTTTTAAGTCAAGGATGATTTTAATGTTTTCCATATCTACTTTCACACCATCCTTGCATACTACATGTCCTAAGAGGATTCTAGTTAGGGTGGCAAATATATATTTCTTAATATTTATGGACAATTGAATTTTCCTAAAACTTTCAAGCATTAAACTTCGCCCTTGTATGTCATTTATAAATAAGTTTTATATGTTCTACTTGTTCAAATAGAAAACCACCGTATTGTAGATGTATTCTTGAAATTTCTTCACCACTATCCTTCAAAAAACTACAAGGGAATTCTTTATCCCAAATGGCAATACCCTATAGGAAAATGAGCCAAATTCATATACAAATATTGTCTTTGGTTGGTGTTATTTGGATATGGGTACATGGTTGTATCCGAAGAACCCATATGTAAAGGAATAACATTCATGGCACATGACTTCGTTGATTATTTCATCAGCAAATGGAGTGGGGAATGGATCTGTTAGTATCATTTTATTCATTCCTATGAATTTGATGCAGATTCTTGGATTTTTACGGACATGCTTCTTTGGCTGGACCACCATGGGAATTTCCCATTATGATTTTTCAATTGGGTATATTATTCCTATTGCTAAAATTCTATCGATTTCTTTCTAGAAGATCGACATGTATTTATGTGCTAGTTCATAAGGCTGTTTTTTTTTTGTTTTTCCTGAGGGATGAGGTTAATTTTCATTTCCCCCATTTCTTGTACAATCCCTTTTAAGTATTTATAGTCTTGGGAAAACACATCTTAGTACTCCCTCGGTAGGTCAAATATATCAGTTCTTTGGTTTTTCGACTAGTAATCACCTACTCTTGACAACTTAGGTCGATCTTCGTTTGATATATCAAATGAATTTCTCTCTATCAAAACATTCATCCATTCTAGTGGTTTTTCTTCATCAAGGTTTCATTCCCCTTATTCTAATTTAGTGAAACTTTTTGGAAAGTCGGGTTGTTCTGGATCATATTTCTCTTCCTTGGTTACTTTTAATATTGAATTTAAGTAATTTTGCATAGCTAGGTGATTACTTCTCCATCGAAAACTTTGGCCTGGAAAACTTGTACTATCCACGTCAATTCATCAAGTAGTTATACTTTCATTATTCTCCATCGAAATAAGGTGGCATGTTGATGTCGATCCTATGTGAACCATCATTTTCCCTTTTTCTTTCTGCATGGTTGGTGTTGGTTTTTCAAGAAAACATTTGATTTGTTGGGCTGCTTCTCTTAAGTTCTCCTCCTCTGTGGTGAATTCAAAATATCAGATAAAATTCTCTTTGATGTCATCCATTTGAGTGTCCGACCACATGATTCTTCATTTTTGCGCCATTTTTTTGGTATTTCATCTAATTCAATTGGAAACATATGGATCCATACCCTTTCATCCCTATAGCCCATTTTTGCACCATTCATTTTTACAGCGGTGAATGTGTTCCATGATATCGTATCTAATTTTGATGAGGAGAATGTCCACTATCGTAGCTAGCTTATTTTCTCCAAAGAATTATATAAAATAAGACGATACAATTATCCACGTTTGTAGTCTTGGGGAATACATTTCCCACCATATTGTAGCTTGGCATATGAAAGTTCCTACTAGGACCTGCATTCTTCCCCATTCTTACATAAATTTAGAGACTTGTTCGATGTGTGTCAAAGGTGTGTTCCATTCATTGTAGCGTAGTGTTTTTTTCTTCCTATTGTCGGTTGGGATTAGAGTGGGTGTTTGTCAGAGCCTTCTCATATACTATGGGTACAAATTGGATTGAAAAACACATTCTTCGACATTTTATTGGAATGGATTCGATGGACCAACAATATTTTGAATGTGATTCATAATTTCTATATTCCAATTATATAGAGCTAAGTCAGAGTTTTGTCTGACCAAAAGGGGAAATTATGTTAAAATTTCTCCTTGCACACTTGGTTTTACATAATCTCTTTGTTCGTTGATTCTCTAGTGAAAACATCAAGCTTCTTGATCTTTTTCCCATCAATCCATACAAGGCTTCCCTTCTTTAGGGTCCACGGGGATAACAATTTTTCTACCACTCCCTTTTATCTTGATTGCATCCCTTTCGAGGGAGGTAATGGATTTCATTTTTGTCCCCATGCCTAACCGACAAGTGCTAGATACGTGGTCATTCCTTCGACTAAGTCGATTAGCTTGAATTCATTTGATGTCGGTATACCCATAATTTGTGTTTCCACATTTATGAGTATGTTGATAGTTTCTATTAATATTTGGTCAGCAAGTTTGAGGTAATGTAGTGTCGGTGATAAAGAAGGTTGGCCCATTTGTATCCATGTGTCCTGGGCAAGGATATTTACTTGTGATCCAAAATTGACAACTACATGTTCAATCATTACCCTGTGGATTTTTAAGTCGACCTTTGGGTCGTAATATTTATTTTTATATTATAGTTGCCTAAAATATACGGATGGTCATTGTCCCTCTTTATATTCTCTTAGGATGTTAAGCAGGTCCAATAACCTATCGACTGAATTACTTTTTTTTAGGAGTTGTAAACACTCTTGTACTGTATCTTCATTTTGTTTTCCTTTGTTATGATGTTATTGATTAGTATTTTTAAATAATTTGAGTGCTTCCCTCATCTACTCTTGTTTTTTAGGAGTTGGGAATGGACTGGAGTTTTTGGTTTGTCAATTTTGTGATGGAGTTTTATTAATATCGCGTCATGCTCCTGATCTTGGAACAATATGTAGATTCTTTGAGTTTAATACTTCTTTTTTTAGGACTCTATGGAGTAATTTCAAAGTCTTTTTGTTCATTATTTTATCAAGTACTATTGGGAAATCCTTGAGTGAGTGATCGTCGACACCGCATATGCTGCAAAAATTTAAGTGGATTCAATATTTTATTGGACAGTTGGGGCTAATGTTGTATTTTTTCGAGCAGTTAAAATAGTAAGGTCGATATTGACCTCGACCTCGACAGCGTCCCTAAAAACTACCTCGACCTCGACAGCGTTCCTAAAAACTACCTCAACCTCAACCATAGTAGTCATTTCTTCTTCCATAGTCATTATTTTGGTTGGTTGCTTCTGTATGATAAACTATGTGCATGTTTTTTCTATTTCATGTGTTTAATCGACATTCAGATGTTCTATGGCTATGAGATTCACAAATATGGCATCATTTCGTGTTTTTCAAGTTATGCAGGCAATCTTGCATAGTATGGCCAGCTAGGTTCTCATATATATTGCAATATGTCTTGGCGTGCACTCATCACGTGTCTGTTTTTCTTGTCACTTGGTCGTTGAGAATGCAGATGTCTTTTGTGTGACCGTATTCATGGCACACAGTACACCACATCTCATTTATTCTTAAAGTCAATTTCTTCATAGTCTATTGAATTTTCTCCAGTTTGTCCTCTAGCCTTTTTATGTTGATGAAGAAGTCGATGGGACTTCGTTATCATATTCGATGCATTGTGCTTTTTGTAGTGCGTCTTCACATGTTTTTATCTTGTATAGGTAAAATTGTATTCAAAATTTATAGACTAATACAACTACATACCATTGTATTAGTAAGTCTTGATCAATGGTCGACGAAATTTGGGTGAGGAGGTCTTTAAATTTTTTGTCATATTCACACACCGAATCTCCTAGTCTTTTCTTTATCTCTTTAAGTTTCTTTATAGCCAAATGTGCAACATATTGGACTTGGAAAAATGATAGGAAGTTGTTCTTTATGTGTTCTTTCGACCAATTTGGTTCTCTGTATAATTCATAAACCATGTAAGAGTGTGGTGTCAAAAAGATGCACCAAATTGTGCCATTTTTTTATCCTCATATGTGATATCTGTTGAGTCCTAGAATTTTTCACATATGAACAAATTTATTTTTGGATCCTCATATCCCTCATAAATGGGAATATGATTAGGTCCTATTGTTTCCTTCTTTTTAAGAACAATAGATTTTTGTGACTTTTTCTTGATCAAGGGTTTCGACTGGGGTGTCACAATTTTAGTCAGTTGTTTTTGTGATGAGTCATATGTCAATCAATCTTATATCAAATAATATTCAAGAAGTAATTATTTCTTCTTTTCCTTGGGATTTATTTATTTAGTTTTAAAACTTTTATATTTTTAGTCAACGATACGTCGTTCCAATGAGCATTTCAGTTTGTGGCTATACTCTACTAAATTATTGTGTTCCTTTGATATGAGATATTGCAAGGAGGGTTGATGCCATGAGATCCTTGATGTGGATGATCATGCTATCAGCTTCATTTGGGTTTATTTTTGGATCAACTATGAGCATATCACGTATATTCCCATGTTTGTCAACTCTATGTCATAGAATTATGGATTGTTCGTTGATATGAAGTCGTTGCTACAGGGATTCTTTGATTCAAGAACTAGTTACTTGAACGAGAGGAGTGCATATTGCGGGTCTCGAGTCTTCATAATCCATGCTCTCAGGTTGTTTTTTAATTTGATGGGTTCCCATGCTATGCTCTATAAACTATACTTCATTACTTATGTCAGGGGTCATCGCGGCTGCTATTATTTCCAGATTTAGTCAATTCATGAAAGAATCAAAATGCTCACACACTCTATCAGGTTTATTCTCCCCAACTAATTTTCTATTCGAATTTTGATTATTCCACATAGTATGAATCTCCTCTCTTTTATTTTGCATCTTGTCCCA
>JASDQU011245922.1:0-13780 GCA_032191745.1 Picea mariana | reverse complement strand
TTAGTCAAGGTTGATACTCAACAATTTCACTGACTCCTTTTTCAAGAAGAAATTTATGGAGCAATCTTCGAACAGTGCACACAAATCCTTCTTGCAATTCGGTGTAGACGTTTTCTTTTAATTTGTTGAGGGAAGTTTGATCCTAAATGGTATGGTATATTATATAATCTTCAACAATTCTTTCAACCCACTCGTGCAAGTTCATTCATCCTCCATTTGTAATCTTGAGCGTTAATTTTTCGTTGCAAGTCAATTTATGCATTACGATATTTGTTAATGTACTTGAATATGGATTCTAGGATAGCCTCTAGAAATTTTTCATGAGTCTCTGAGAAAAAATGTGATATTTATTGTGCTAGCATGAGGTTGTTCTTTCTTGTGTGATTCTTGATGTAGTTTTCAATTTTCCGCTCCCACCATTCGCATATGTCTTGTAAATTTATCATCTATGTTGTCTTCTTCATTCCTAAGTTCAAAACTAATGACAATGGAACCAATGTTGTAATCTAGGGAAAAGTAAGGAATGTTACCAGCAGTCCATCGCATAAGAAAACAAAGCATAAAAGTTAAATACACATAGGTAAAGACATACACAAAATAGTGAGATCCCAAGAAACAATACTTTATTTTATATATATATACAACACAAAAGATACACTTTCCTTGATACATGATCATGTATCTATACATACATGTTCAATTGCTAGGAAGTTGTAGCTATGTAAATGCATGGGTCGTTCAACTTAACAAATAATATGACCAACTAATTCTTAGTCGACTTTTAGGTCTAGTAGACAAGGTTGAATATCCCTTACAACAAAGATTCACATAGTACATGTACACTAAAATTGTTCATTTCCCATGTTTTTATTATTACTTAGGGTAGATATTGTGATTTCCTAACTTACTTGTGAAATTCAATAGTTGTTGGCAATTTTGCAGTTGTTGACAATTCTATAGTTGATTGGAAGTTTAGGTAGTCAAACTTTCGACATCATTTATGATGATATGAAGAGTAATACATAAAATATAAAATATGGGTTTTGTGCACAATATGGTCATTTAGGTGACAAATGATGAAAATCTACAAAACATACAAACCAAGGGGCGTATGGTTAAGATTTCCAAAACTGGTCTAACTAGCCTACAATTATGTAGCTAAGTGGTTTGACCAAGTGGTGAATTATACCCATGGATTTGAGCACATGGATATCATGCAATATCATGTTATTATTTTATTCAAACTATCTTAGATCAAATCCAATATTTGATGGTGAAAGATCCACATGTTTAGGATCTAGAATTGTTAGTTGCAGATACATTTATTTAGGATTTGATCCTGTAACGTTCCCAACCACACAGTTTGGGCCACACCACACAAAAATCTCCAATTACAACTTTGATACCACATTGTAGCATCCCCATCTTCCTGCTGGGCAAGGCGAGTCCATAAATTTTTAATTTTTATACACTTAAATTAAATCATATATTATTCATATGAACAAAGTTAAGTGGAATAATAACAACATACAACAAAAATAATTTATACCTATAAATAATAGATAGTCCATGACAAAAAACTCATAATTACACACAAACACACACAATAATTGAAATAAGGACATGATAAACACTTATCTCGTGAAATAAACACCAACTGCATGCAAACCTTCCACGTTCCTCCTAGCCAAAGACTACACTTCTCGTAATATCAATATTCAGTCACCCCCAAGATGGGGATAAAATCTACCAGGGCAAAGGGAATCCTAAGGTAGCCTAAGGTTTGATAATTAGTATAAATTATCAATCCAAGGTTCTCAATTGTTTCAACTAGCCTATAGTCTCTCATTCCCCACATGCATGTCCCACCCCAAGAAGTGTGCCCCTTCTCTACTCAACAGTTTTTTAGCTACCCCACTTCCCTTTTGAGGCTTTAGAAACAAGATGGATAGGAATTCTCAAACCCCTGTAGCTATTTCCTAGCATACTATAGAACAATTACCAACACTTTCTCACCCAAAGAAATCTACTAATGAACCTGACAACCCGCCTCTTCAACATACATGTTTGACAACCCACCTCTTCAACATATATGAATGAAAACCCTCTTCTTCAACTCCAATCTTCCCAGGTATAGGAACAAGTATCGGTTGGTATCATGGATGAGGGAATGGTCAACATCATGAATGAATGAATGAATCCCTCTCCCTAAAATATGGGAAATTATGCTATATCCCCCAAATTACATACGCATGTGTCCTTTATGAAACATGGAACTCAAGGAACCCCCCTTGTTCCCACTTTGGAAAGTTACGATATATTTAATCCATAACTTTATATTTAAGTAATATTAATATTAAATTAATATTATATGCCATTGGCCTTAATCCCCTTAACTTATCCCTTTTCCTATAATCTTATCCCCCTTTCCCTTTATAGCGGAGTTTATCCGTCCATATATTTTGTATGGTCGGTCTGCAGCAGTGATGTACTTTATTCGTGATATCTTGAGTATAATTACAAATTACAATATAAACACATATTCCTTTTAGCAATCCAAGCTCTATGGTCGAATAATCACACAATCAATCTAGCCTTAGAACATATTTACAAAGGCACTCTAGCCAAAATTATCCTGGATCATGAGCCTATATGTACATTACAAATGGGGATCAACCTAAGGTATTACATTCCCCTCCCTCTTATTTATGCACTATCCTCGATGCATTATATAAATGTACATTCAAAGTTATTCAAAAATATCCATGCCTTTGCTATTGGAATCTTGTTTTCTTTATGGTGCTCTTTTTACAAGCACATGATTCATCCTTTCATACTTCAGCTAGAAGTCTCTTGCACTATAAAATAAAGTTGTTTCAGGAAAACATTATGCTCAGTGTGACAATCTTAGGCTACCTCCTCCTTGTTGCACTCACCCTTCTAGGATCAGGAATCCTTTGAATTCTACACAATCCTTTAGCGATCTATCTTGCCAAGGATTTCACACACAAGGAGAGAACCAACTCATTACCATATCCACACTAAGGATCTTCAATTTAAGACTCCAATGTCCCAATGGTATCCATTCTTTCTAAGAATCCAGTACTCAATAATAATCATCTCATCTATTTCACACATATACAATCATCATGAGATAATGTCATATCAATTTCATGTAGAAATTCAAATATGTTTCATAACAAAAATTCAACTTTTCCCAAAATATGAAGTTCTATCTCATAATTTTCTTGGTTGTTTCAATAACATGAAACAATCTTTATTATGTATTTATGTAGCTCCATACTTGAAACCACTTTTTTTTTCAATGTTGCCATCTTTCCTTCAGCCAAAAAATTATTAGGGCTTCTTACATAATACCCTTTTATTGAAATATGTACATAAGCTTACATAGTGATCTTAAACTTGTCTACACTTAACAATTCAATCATAGATATCAAACCATTTATTAAGTAGAATGAAATTCTCATTCTTTTCATAGGAATTCAAATCCATTGGACCTTTCATTCTTCCAACATAATTATTTTTATTACTCTATTTTCTTAACACAATTTTCATGTAGTCACTGCTCATTTGATTACTTGACTTGCAACTTTCCTATTGCAATGGTTAACAACCCCTGAAACATTCTCCACTTCATGATTTAGTAATAATTGTAACATCTCATTTGTTAGCATGATCCTTTCCTTTAAATATCATATATGTATGGATTCAAAAAAATTCCTTCAATAATTTCATTCAAGCATAAACAATTGAATCATGTATGAGTGCAGATCTATCACTTACACACTATGCATAAGTGCAATTCTTCATTTCTCCATGCATAGCTATTTGATGCAACTTTGTATTGATTTCATTATGCCATTTATCTAATTCATGTATCCCACTATGGTGAATTGGAAGGTCTGGCCAATGCCCCAACACATTATCTATACACTTCCTATTGCTTTCTCAACTATTTGGATGCCTTCCTTTTCAACCTGAACACTACACCAAGAATAGAATTCTAATGTGATATTTAGTGTTAGAAAAAAAGGATGTAGTCCAAACTTTATCTAAAGTAGGAAGTTTTCCTTGGATAATTGTGTGGAACTAACGCCTTTCCATATCCATCCATGTCATGACCTCATACATGAATAGCGTTACCGGTCTTCATTCCTAAAATAGGGTCATGCTATTTTATTGCTTTAATTATTAGCTCATAATCAACAAATCCATAATATGCTATTGCATCACATGTATGTATTCCAAATCCAAGAAAATTTTATAATTATTACATGCCTCTAGCCTTTACAACACCTAGTGGTATCTTATTTCCATTAATTCATTTAAATTATGCAATAATGTAATTTATATAATAAACTCTAACTGGGGGAATTCTTACCTAAATTCCCCTTCAACAATTATGAAATATAAATGCATAAAATTTATACCTGAATAGATTCCCTTAAATACATTTAATGATACCTAGCTAGTTCGTATTAGTAGGATCTTCCTTCTTTTGGATTCCTTCCATATGCAACAACATCATCAACAACACTTGCATCCACGCAATAATAATTTCTTTCCTGGCAAAAAAACTGCCATTATCAACTTTCATAATCATATATATAACAGGGAACTACTTCTAGTCTTCAATATGTTATATATATTAACAAATATACATTCATTAATGGATATCTATATGCACTAATAATTCATCATTAGCATGCTCATAAATTCATATGCATTCAAGTTCCCATGCTAACTATGGTTGTCTGATAGGCCATATTATATTTGCCTCTATACAATTGCAACAACCTTTTTTCTCATGTACAACCTTCTTTGTTGTTACTGGTTTTCCTCACTTCTCACTATAATCATTGCACATGATTTTTTTCTCCCTGGGCACTTTTCTAGCCAATTCCACTCTTGAATACCTTTTCTTTTCCAACCACATACTATGTTGATATTAACTTTCAACATTCCTCTTTTTTTTCTTTGGATACTTCTAAGAAAGCACATACATGACCAGATTACATTCCCATCCATGCTCTCTTATTGACTTTAGATATTCAACCTCCATTTACTTTATGGGCCAAACTGATTCAACCCTTGTAGTTGCTTGAACCATTATTTTCTCCTTTCCTGACCCATTTGGTTTTAAACTTGACTTCCTTAGTCAATTTACACCATATTGTGATGCTACACAATGTCTTCTTTTCTAGTTTCATAAAGATTATTTGGAATTAATTGAAAATTATTTTGTTAGTCCCTGTCTTTAGGCAAGGGATTATAGTAAATGATTTTTACTCTTACATTACTTTAGCACATAGTCCATGACACTTTTAACCTTTCTATCCTAAGTTATGGAATTGAAGTGATTTATATCTTCCAATCAAAAATTTAAATATTCCAAATCCTCCAATACAAAACATTTACCTCTTATTTGGCCTCATATCGAGGCGAAGGGCAATTTCCTTGGTTTCAAAGTTAAAGATGAGATATATTTACATTAAAGATAGTGAAGTGAATTAATGCTAGATCTCATCTTAGCATTAGTTCCATGACATTAAATGTTATTCTTGATTGTTCACTCTTTAATGTTTAGAGTGTGCATGCTAGAGCTATGAATAGGCAAGTCGACAAGTGTTCAATAGTTGAATGCACCACCTTTCATTCATGCAAACCACCAATGTGTTTCCAATCTCTAGGTGTCTAATCCTTTCTATTTCCTTGATCTCAAGGACTCACTTATTACTAAATCTTATTCCTATTCCCATGCACAATATAGATTATTCCTAGTTCCTTTGCTGCTAAAAATGGAGTGAGCACATCCCCTTTCTCTCTGGCATAATCAAGATAGACCTACATCAATCACCACATATCCATAATCGAGATAGACCTGCATCCACCAGATTCCTTCCTCTTCTCACTTCCAATACTATCATTCCAAAGATAAACACATCGTACTTCTCCGTTTCTTTCATTGTATAACCCAATTCTGCACATTCATTCAAAGTTCAAACATATATTTTAGAATGGAAATACAATAATTATATGTGAATGAAAAGAAGAGGAATCTTGTGATGACTATTATTACCAGGGGCCATGTTCATGAAGGAGCCTGCAACTTTACTCCAGTTGGAAGTGTGGATGTCGATGAGCTTGGCGGTGTCGAAGTCAAAGATGTAGGCTCGAAATGTCAAGTCAAGAAACACGTTATTGCAAGATATGTCGCGATGGACGACGGGCGGAATGCAGCCATGATGGAGTTAAGCCAAATAATGAGCTATCCCTTCCACGATGTCCCACCAATATCGCCACTACAGATTCTTGGATTTCTCTCCATGCAGAATTTCACCCAGAGTTCCATTCTCCATATACGCGCACACCAGAAGCTTCACTTCTTCGCTGTGTTTGTTGGTCGTTTAGGCCAGTGAGTCACATCTCTACCTATTACAGTCACCCCCGTGGGTAGAGGGTGAACATAACAAGGTTTTTTTAAAACAAGGTTCCTTCACTAGCCTGGTTATATAAGGGGTTCTCTTTTCTTTTGAGCTCAATTGGGTTTCTTGAATTCCAAGTGACCTCAGGTGTTTTAAATCCTTTTAGTCCAGTAATTCAATAAAGCATTCAAGATTGATATATGCACCTCATGATTCTAATGTTTGATTCTGTTACGTCCCC
Organism: Picea mariana; assembly: GCA_032191745.1. Taxonomy (NCBI): domain Eukaryota; kingdom Viridiplantae; phylum Streptophyta; class Pinopsida; order Pinales; family Pinaceae; genus Picea; species Picea mariana. The sequence goes on along the minus strand of JASDQU011245922.1, from coordinate 7,093 downwards.
ATCATCATCTGCATCACCCACTTGCAATTTCAGCATCACAATATGCTTGGTTTGGGATGTTTCTTTAGCACCTTGGATTTATTCATTCAACTAATTTCCATTTCTCATGGGTTCTAATTTTATGTGGAAATTGACAGGAAAAATATGGGATGTTGACTCCGAGACTGTTTCCTAAATGGAGGGATCCGAATTTGGGCAAAGAAATGGACTTAGAATAGGTTCTCCCATGGGCCATGGGCTTGTATCCCCAAATGGAACCAGATCTTAAATGGGCTATGTGTATTGATATGGAAGAGATGTCACCCCTCGATCTTTAGGATCTTTGTTTCATAGCGCGTAAATATTTTTAGGCCTGAGAGCCAAGTGTAGGCCGATGCATGGGCCTAATGCATGTAAACTAAGTGTAGGCAGCTACATTCAATGCATACACCTAGTCCATAAGCTATGGAGTCTTATTGATGTGGAATAAAGGGTGTCTTATTGATGAGTTGAAAAAAGGTTATTTATTAAACTTATAATGATTGATGAGTTGAAAAAACATTATTTATTAAACTTATAATGAGACATGTGGAAATTGATTCTAACCCTAGCTGCTCACTTAATCACAAGGCACATAATTTTTCTTCTCTCTAAAGATTAATGACTTTGAAGGAATAATTATTGTAATTTAAAACTTGGTGGCCATGGAATGTTGATTTGTCTTTTGTTTTTGTTGTTGTTCTCCTGGCAATGATGAAAGATTTGTACAAAATGTGGTTTTCTTGATTACACCATTAAGTTTTGAAGGAACCCTACATTACAAAGGTTTAAACCACCTTACTATCTATTCATTGCCTTTGAAAACTATACTTGATATATAAAATGGTCCTATCCACAATAACACTGAACTGATATCTTGATCATACTAAACATGAACAACATACCAGAGAAAGAAAAACATTAATATTTGAAGAAACCCTATATTACAAAGGTTTGAGCAACCTTACTACACATTATTCATTGTGTTTAAAAACTGTGCTTGACATATAAAAGAGCCCTACCCACAAGAACACTGAATTGGTAATTTAATCACTCTAAACGGAAATGATCATTCTGAATATGCATGATAAACTAGGGAATGGTCGCCATTGAGATTTGAAGAAAATCTACGTTATAATGTTTTAGGCCACCTTACTACACACTATTAATTTCCATTGAAAACTATGCTTGACATATATAAGAGTCCTACCCACAAGAACACTAGACTGATACTTCGATTATACTTCAAATGCAAATGATCCTACTAAACATGAAAAACACACCAGGGAATGGGGACCATTAAGATTTGAAGCAACCCTATATTAGAAGGGTTTAATCCACCTTAGTACAATATAAAATAATACTACCCACAAATGCAAATGATCCTACTGAACATGAAAAACACACCATGGAATGGGGACCATTATGCTTTGGAGCAACCCTACATTAGAAGGCTTTAAGCCACCTTAGTACAATATAAAAGAATACTACCCACAAGAACACTGAACTGATACTTTGGTCATACTGAAGATGAACAACATACCAGAGAATCAACACCATTAAGTTTTGAAGCAACCCTACATTACAAAGATTTAAGCCACATTACTACACACTATCAATGCCTTTGAAAACTATGCCTTACATATAAGATTCCTATCCATAATAACACTGAACTGATACTATGATCATACAAAATATGAATAACATACAAGGGAAGGAAAACTATGAAGCTTTGAAAAAACCCTACATTACGAAAGTTTAAGACACCTCACAACATAATATTCATTGTTTTCGAAAACTATGCTTGTCATTTGAAATAGTCCTACCCACCAGAACACTGAATTGATACTTTGATCATATTCCAAATGCAAACCACCATTAAGATTTGTAGCAACCCTATATTACAAAGGCTTAAGCCACCTTACTACACACTATTCATAGGCTTTGAAAACTTTATTTGACACATAAAAGTGTCCTACCCACAAGAACACTGAACTGATACTTTGATCATACAACAAAAACAAATGAAAACTTATGTAGCTTAACATGTTTCGAAAAGAAATATAAGCCCAATCAAAAAAATGTTACCAGAAAAGTGTCAAATAGAGGCAGGTACCTTTTCTTCTTGTAGGCATGCATTATAGAAAGAATTTAGATTTTTGTGATCAGGTTGGGACTATTGTTCCTTCAGATTCATTTTGAAACAAACCCACTTGATGCAATGGAATGGAGCACAACCAACGATAGACACCTTTTGCTTGGGCTCAAAAAATGCGAGATGTGAATCTCGTTTTTAATTATGTTCATTAACTCGACATCTTCATATTGAGGGTATATGGACACTTCTCTCGTGTATGTATCTCCATTGTAAAGGATAGAGATGACCTCTTCACCACCCATTTTCACTCGTAACCTGGAAACTCCCTACTTTTGTAAGAACTTTTTAAGTCTGGTACAGATCCAGGAAGACAATATAAAATTCCCCCAGTTACTATTGTCTATCGGCATCCACTCTTCCTTCCTACACACAAGTTGATTAGGTGTTATAATGAAATTACATTCATTAAAATTTCATTTAAACTATAAATTGTTTTCAACATGGGTCACTTTATCAATCCTCCCTCTGAATTACTATCCATGTGTACAAGTATCCTTAAATTATTAAACCTTTTGGCTCTGGATGACCTTACATGTAAACAGGTACCTGCCTATTCCAGTGTCATGATCCACACCCAATGCAAAAAAAATTCTTCTGAATCCAAGACACGGGCTAATTTGTATTTTCAATGCTTATCTATTCACTACCCCTAATTATTGATCAGATCAGGTGCTATGTCAAAGTTTGGTCTGATGCTCTGCACTAAAAAAAATACTCTAGTTTGATAAAAGGAAACATCATTTCCCACCAGTTTGCAAAGATGGAATAATGTTCCATGTGAAAAAATGGGGAGCACATACGACCATGAAACTGCCTTATGCTTGCAATCTATTGTTTTAGGATGTGTGCATTTTTGTTGTTACTGCTAGTTAGAAAGAAACTGCAAAAATATAATGCTTGTAACAAAATGCCAAACTTTAAGTTCAAATTTTTTGATCTATCGAGTCTTATTTTTAAACCTAAAGCTTCAAGAACCTCATCCAATATTTAAATTCACTAGATAAATCAAGTCAACTAATGACAACTCTTCTAGCACTAGAGTAATCAAGTCAACCATTGTAGGTATTCCATGAAGGCAGGGACATGCTGCTTTGTGGTGTCACTTGTTTGTTATCATACATTGTAGTGATACTTCTAACCTCCTCTATTATCACCAACAACTATTTTCCATTTGAGATGAGTTCTTTTAGGTACCCTCTCTTCTGCATACCAAGTCACATAGAACCATTTTTTTTCTTATGGTTCTTTATTGATTTCCCCTCAAAACATCATCTCCATGATTGAATTATTTTGACTTGCTATCCCAATACACTTTGGGTATGTACTCAACACCTTGCTAGTGCACCAAAAATTCTCTCACTGTATAAACCATTTCCTATTTATTGTTTCTATACCTCTTGGAGTGTTGCAAGAGACTCAAAATAAGGTGTTATCCACCTAGTGTTTCCTTTCCCAGAAGTATGCCTATATACCTCTTGAACCAATCTATACATGATGCATTACTTATGCATATGTTGGAACTTCTTTAGTATGCACACACCTATATTACTTTACCTCTAACGTTCTATCATCCAACCATGCTTCCAATGCTCTACTCTGACAACAAGAATGGAGGTGCTATATCCAAAATAGTAGTACCAATCCTTGGAGATGTTATATATTATTTCTATCAATATACCATGTCTTCCTTTATTAGAAGCCTGGAATCTTAACATTTCAATCCTTTTAGAAAAGTATTTCCCACAATGTACTAATTTATCTGTACATTGATACCCTTTATGGTGAATGAAATTTCACTATTTAATCCACTCAATGATATGCTTTTGCATATTGATTCCACTAAGCACTTTGATTAGTAGGAGTTTATTTCTTATAGTGGATTCCCAAGCCTTCATGGATGAACATAAACTCATACCTTAACATTATTTAGTATTGACCTTTGATCATCTTATGAGGAATCCTTGTCATAACATTCTTCCCTTGAGTACCTATGTTCATCTTTAACCAAATTTGAACCTTCTCACCTATTAGGAAAACCATATCCCCACACTTCCATGGTCTTAGATTCATGCATATGCGTTACGCTTTATTTATCATGAAACATGGATGATCTCTTTCTTACTTATTATCCCCAATTGGTATGTATATTTTTCATCTTGAAGTCTTTTTCCAATCGTAGTTCCATTGAGAGTATTATAAATTGCACACCAAGTCTAGATGTCTTCAGCTAGTAGCCTCCTCGATCAATCATTCCACATTTGAAGAACTAACCCTGCCTTATTCCTTGTACCTAAAGACTAATTATGCAATTGAAAACACTTTCTCATGCCCAACAACCAAGTCTCTGCATCCTCATCCTTCTTGTGTTCATCATCAAATGTATGTGGTTTGATTTTATTCATTTCTCCATGTAGATCATCCACCCCAGACCTTTTCTTATACTTCCTAACATGGAATGGACTTGAACTATTGTTTTCTCTCCTAGTTGGATGCCTTGGGGAGTAATGGTGATGCCTACCAACACTTATGGTTCTTTTCCTCTCATCATGAGACCTGTGACTCCCTGATTTTCTTGACTTAGTCTCCTTATCCATCTTCTTCTCTTTTTTTTCCAAGTTCTGCATTAACTTAATGTTAAATCCTTCTTTCCACTCCTTGGATTTCATAACATTTTTGTTATCATCTTTATAACTTTGTACATCCTTTTGAAAACTTATTATCATCTCTACCTAGTTCATGATTTCTCTCTTTATGTCTTCTCCATGCCCATTGGATTCTATTACTGCAGCCCCCATGCCCATACCAAATATTATTCCTTCATCTTCATAATTATAAGTTCTTTGGGCATCATCCATGTCTTGGTTTACTAATATTTTTGGTAAATTCGACTTCCTTCAAATTACATTGTTGGTTCAAAAATAATTTATTTATGATTTCTTATGAATTATTAATATCCTTTTTTTATACATTCTTGAGTGAATACAAGGAATCCGTTGTCCACGAATTCTCATGACTAACTCTCATGTCCCCATTCAAAATATTTGAGCATGAAGATTGTTAATGACATGACAGGGAAGACAAATTCCTTAGCTCGAGCATCATAGCTTTGATGATCATCCATTGTCCAAATATATTTGAATTAGATATTAGTGATTAGCCCATTATCTTGGCTATCAGAATGCTCAACATGACCATGATATAACCATTTGATTTGGACTCTGGTTCAATCTCATTCGTCAAAACATTTCACCCATATTTAGAATTTTTTCTTAATTTTGTCGTGGTTTCATGACTCCATTTCATTCATATTATAACTTTTTTCTCCTCCAAAAGGCACCATGGTGTTCCTTCATATCCATTATACATCTATACTTAGTCATTTTCTCTGAGATCTCACCACATTCTATGGTCATTTCCTTATGCTTCATCACTTTCATGATATCCTTCACACCCGTGAAGTATTGACATTTAAGTCAAATTTTGAAATTTTCACCACGGGTTCGAATGATCCCATATTTCTTTTACTCTTAGAAATCCATCCACCCATCTGCCCGAACGATCCTTAAGACTTAGATAAATCTTTAAATTTCATGACACTCTGCAGTGTGTTACCTCTTCGATGCCATACTCTTCACATCCGGATTCTTGGTACTTATCCATATTTTCAAAAATCCACCCTGGGTTTACATGTCCATGGGGATACCATAGCTCTTCTGATACCCCTGATTGTCTCTATGATTCACGATATATTAACAGTTGGACAAATTCCAATATGTTATTGTTGTTTCATGGGAATGATAATTGACCTACCACATGGCTCCAAATAACCTACTAATTTTCATCCCATCGAGCATGTACTTGCCACTATGAAATTACACATATTTATTCTACCACATCAACTAATACATGGCCTCCATGTCATGTTGACATCATCGTACGGGAGAATACCCAAAATTTTCCGATTTTTCTTACTTCAAAAATCACCCTAATTTGAAACTTATTTCTTGGATTTCCAATAAATTTGGATATTTTGATTCATGGTTCATTTCTTGCATTACTTATAAATTATCCAAGAATTTCTACCACAGAATTAGGGACTTTTGACCAATTTTTATCATGGGCATTTTGCAATTACTTCTATGGTTTCCATTATATATTGTAATTAAGCTCGATAAAACCAAATTGTGGTATGTACAAATGAATTTGATCCCCCTTAAAATTATCCTCTTATGCATTGAATTCATCTCGAATTACGTTGTGAAAATATGGGATTTTGCCCAATTTCGCCTCAATTTTTTTCATGGGCACCATGGTATCTATGTAACTTCAACTTTCAATTGTCTATAGGCCCAAATCTACTCAATTAGAGACTACATTTTCTTATACTTAATTCTTGGACTTATTTCTTCCAAATTATTTGAAAAATTCCTTGAATTTCACTACAATAATTTTATTAAACAATTTGCAGACATCTTCTGACATTCTGTCAACATTTTTCTTGCATAGTTAGTGTTTTCAGTTATGTTCTCTATTAATCGACCCATATATGCTTGGTGTCGAAACTAGAGCTCGAATACCACTTTATAGCATTCCCAAACACCTAGCCTAGGCCACTCCACACAAAACTCTCCCAATTACAACTTTGATACCACATTCTAGCATCCCCAGCTTCCTACTGGGAGAGGCCACTCTAAAAATTCCAAATTCTAATACCCTTAAATTAAATCATATATTCTTCATATGAATAGAGTTAATAATAATAATAATATGTTAAGAACCAAACATCAATATAGCATAGAAAAACCTCAAGAAAAGTACTCAACGCCTTTAAAAAGAGATAATATCAGATAATAAGCCTCTTCGAGGGGGCAACCTCCTTTTACCCCACTTAAATGTTCAAGTACAAGATTATTCAAA